>BMAO01028546.1:0-187419 GCA_019973975.1 Trichonephila clavata | reverse complement strand
TCTGCGTACGAGTGAAATTGGATAAAATCGTGAATTACAGAATGATCCAGGATTTAGAGTAAATAACGGCTTAATGCTAAATACAGTCTAAAATAATTGAAAGCCGTTTTCTGATATTTTAATACCTCGTATTGTTACTTATGAAAAATGCGACAGAATAAATCTCAGACATGCGTTTTTTAACCTCTATTGAAATTGTGGAATGTTGAAACATTCTCAACAGGTTTTTGTGAAAAAATATGTAGTGTAAAGTTGTATAACAATATTCAATTATTACGAAATTTTAAAAAAAATTGATACAAGAACTAATAAGAAATGAATACTTAATTTATTTCGTCAGTATTGAAAACTTTAAATATCTACATGAATCCAATTTCTCTAATGGTCAGTATCACGTTCAATTTCCTTTACCAAACGAATTTTTCCGCCTTCGATTCTAAGCAGCACTCGATTTTCAATAACATTACATTGCAAAAAAAAAGCGTGGCTTAGATTCGAATAAATAAAGTAATGTATAGGTTTGGATAAAATGCGATCTATCAGTAGTGTATAATAAAAATTTGGTATTATTACCGCATGAAAAAGTTGTAGGTTTTAGTCCTTCAGAACAACAGTGTCGTACCCTAGGCTGGGATTCGGGAGGGGGGGGGGGAGGGTTAAGCCCTCATAGACCAACAGATTTACTTTTTAAGGTATCCGACTATTTGCTACAATTTCTTTAAAAAAAAGGGAGATATGAGGATTTTTTTTTTTTGAGATTTTTTAGTACATATTTAGAAAAATATGCTAAAAATAAGAGAAAAAAATTATTACTAAAATTGGAAAAAAAGGTGTAAAAATTTACAAAAAATGATAAACGCGGCCCGTTCTGAACCAAAAGTTTATGAGCAAACACTCAATTTTTCAATTCTGATGAGTAGCTTTGCTGTTCATTTTTGAAATGATATTCAGGATAAGAGATATTTTAATTTTTACAAAAACTACAGCACTTTATCTTGGCTATTATATGAAATCGCTTAAAAAAACAGTGATTGATAAATCTGAAGGTTAAAACACTTCTACTATTATACAGAACATACACAAAAAAATTTCAGTTATTTTCAAAACTTTTTTAACAATCGCTGTCCCCGTTTGAGCATTTTGTAGAAGAAAAAAAACGCATTTCGAGTAAAACACGTTTTAAAGTATGACATATTACTTAAAGTAATGGCATGTGCTTTTATTAAACCGCTTTAAGTTTTTGTTCTAGTGAACGGAAAATAATAAACTTGATGTTTGTATAAAGCTAATAAAATGGCCTATAAAATAAAATGGTTGAGTCCTATTATAGCCCACCCTAGATTTTTGTGCTTTTTTGGTCGCAAGTTCAGCGATAAGTTCGCCAAGCTTGCAACCCTTCTCTTTTTATTCCTTCAAAATTAAAGACCATTTTTAGTGACCGTTAGGTGTCTGCAACTAGTAATTTCCGTTAATTACGTTGGTTTCGGCAACCCTACTAACTATGCACGAGTAGTAAGGACCGTTACTATTTGATGCTTTGCTGTTATTCGGCTAGTACGTGCGATTACCGGTTATTGTTTCTAGACGAAAGCAAGGTTTATTTATTTATTAATTTTTTCAATTTTTTGTAAAAAAAAGGTGTTAATTATTGGATGGAGCTTTCGGCAAAAATTGTTAAAATTATGAAGATGCCGTTCGAAAGGAGGAAAGAATCCGCATGATGTAAAGAAAGGTACGTGGTTTGGCAAAAGCCGTTACAGTAATTTTAGAATATGTTTGTCTTTTTAAGAAGCTAAATCATTCAGTATTTTGTTCATAAGGTTTTAAAAGTTTAAATTATTCTCCTTCAAACATCGATTTATTCTTAGAATGTTCTTAATTTTCTATTTTTCAACAGTTGAAAAGAAATTTCCCTTTTTGTTCGGATATCCGTCTTTTTTTTTAGGATATCCTTAATTTTCTGCTTTTAGAAGCTAAATCTTTCATTGATTTGTTCTTATTTATTTTTTAGACTGTCTTAATTTTCTACTTTTCAGCAGTTAAAAAAGAAATTTCGATTTTTATCGTTCCGATATCCGTCTTTTTTTTTTCTTCTGCTTTTAGAAGCTGAATCTTTCATTAATTTGTTCTGAGCGTCTAACAAATTTTTTCCTCAATGGAACTTCGATTCCTTCTTTTAGTAATGTTCTTAAATCCATACTTTTCAAAAGTTAAAAAAAGAATTTTTCGTTTTTGATCTTTAGATTTAAATTTTTACTTATTAGAATGCTCTTCATTTCCGATTTTTAGAAGCCGAGATTTTGCTGAATTTGCTTTTTTAACGTCTGTAAAATTTCTCTTTCTATTCCTTTTTTTTTCCGGAATGTTTTCCCTTTCCTACTTTTGAAAAGTTTAAAAAATACCTATTATTTTCAGAAGCTAATATTCAGAAGCTCGGATATTTTCTTAAAGCTCTAATGTTTTCCATTTTTGCTCCTTCGGACAAAACGCCATGTTTTTACCAGTTAGCCTGAACTCGACTTTGAAAAACGCGCTTGGCGCCATGTTGGCGCGACTTGAAAAAAAAATCTTCGCCAAGGGGTGGGCTATAATAGGAATTTACCAATAAAATCATTAAGAAAATTTGCCAATTGTTGGCAAAATTCACACAGTTTTAGGGTAGTCTGATACCTTGGCACTTTCTTCTACGTGTTTTTTAGAATGTACCCCATCAGGTTAGTGTACCTTACTGCTGTTACGTAACCTTTAAAGAGCAATTAATAAGTGGCATTTATTTGATGACTGATTACTGCAAAACTATCGAATACTTTCGGTGACTCAATAGTTTCAACTGTTCAAAAACAGAAAATGGGCATTTAATTATAATGCGATTTTTTTATTCTAATTATTTTATTTTTAAATCTCTAGACGATGTTCCTAAGATATATTCCTTTAAAACCTCTTTAATTTCAATTAAATCTAGTACAGCGTGCCTTTGCTCGCGCGCGTTCGAAATTAATTGAACACCAGAATTAATTTCGATCAAAAATTGTTCATAAATAGACATTGATTTGAGAATAATAGATAAATCCAATTTAATGCATACATTTTCAATAATTTTTTTAAATAGCGGAAGTTTATTTTATTAATGTTCTGAATTCCAAATGGAATAAATTTATGCTAATATTTGTTTTATTCCTTTTTAATTAACCTATTTAAGCTGAAAAAATGCGAAGTTTTTTGTTTTTGAGATTTGTGTGAAATTTCTTATCCCCTGTAGTTCCAACGAAATGAAAGAAGTTTTTAACCTTTTTGAATCTTATTTCAAAAATATGCGAGTAGTAATTGATTTTCTTATCATAAGTTTGAATATAGTATCTAGTTTTTAACCAAAATCTAAAGTTGGTTTTCCACCCAACGGTTTGAAAATTCGAAATAGTTATTTTCTTTACTCACAGATGGCGCAACAAACATTAGTGCTCCTAAAAAGTAAAGTAATATTTAATTTACTATATGAAAATATTTATATGTAGAGGCGGAACATTGATAAATGAAATTTTTTTACTCGATTGTTACAATGATAAAAAAAAAAACCCATTCAGATCCAAAATAAAAAACTTAGGCAATTTACATTTTTCGAAAAACAGTAACTTTAAACAATAACTAATGAAAAATTCGATATAAAAATGAGATTGTTTGTATTTTTGTGTTATGGGGGCTTAAAGACGAGTCCTCGATGTCATTAGTTTACAAAAAGTAATAGATAAATGTTTTCCAGTCTCAATAGAAGAAATTCCAAAAATATTCTGAAAAATTAATACAAAAACAAGTTAACATTTAACGTACTAAAATGTTTAGATACTTGGATTCCTAATGTCATGATTAAAAAATTTCAAGTATCATGTAATTTGTTCCAATTGTTCAATCTGTTTAAAATCAAGACTTGGGGGGGGGATTAAGAAGTCTTAAACAGCCGTAAATATTTTATAACTTTCAACCATGCATCCATTTATATCCTGATATTTGAAATGTTATGAAACACTTGCTTGAAGTGTAATATGTGGATTCTAAATTGTTTTTCCTGAATAACTTTGAAACCAATGATCGGATTACAATGAAATTTACATATAGGCTATTTCAAAACTTCTGTACCTAATTCTGAAAAAAAAAATGAATGGCATCTCATGACGTTAAAAATAAGGTTTTAGAAAAGTTAATTAGCTATATTTATTCATAAATGTTGACATTCAAGTAATTGTTGCGTCAAATTTATCATACTAAGATAAAAATTGCAAAAACAATGAAAAATGTCGCTTTTTTTGAAGAATGTACATGGTATGGCACTGTGCTAAATTGACATTTACTAGATTTGTGTCTCATTATTTAAGCATTTTTTTGTTATTTTTCAAAATAAAATTATATTCAGTAGAAAGTTTATCAATTATAAACTAAAAAGTTAGACTTTTGGCATTGACTGAAAATACAGAATTTTCATATTTGAGATTGTAATTATCTTTTAAAAAATTTTAGGAAGCTTTATTGTGCTCATGTTTAAATATTTAGCTAAAAGTTTAAACATTACACTTTGAATAAATAATCTTCGAAATTCTCTCTTTTTCAGTTAACGACGTTCTGAATCAATACAATGAGTTCATATCTCAAAACAGGAGGTAAATGAAGAAATTAACAAAAATTTCTCAATTTAATTTTCTTTGGAAACGGTTTAAATTTAATAGGCACAATAGCTCTCATAATTTAGTACGACGATCTTTGATAGCATTGGAGCCTCAAATTCAACTAGCCGTCTTTGTACCAATTTGTACCTCGCTTTTTTAGAATAAAATTTTTTACAGTCCAAGTCAGGGGTGTCAAACTCGCGGCCCGCAACGAACGGCAAATATATCGGCACACAATAATGTATAATCTTTGGGAAAAGCAACTGAAAAGTGCATTTTCAGACATGCAACATGAATAAATCTTTAGATAATACTACATCGTATGAAAATTGCGCAGAAAAAAATTCAAGTCATAAAACTAAATTTGAAACAAAATTTAAAAAGATTTTAATTCTTTGGAAGATAAATTTTTCTTTTCTTTTTTTTCTTAATCAAGACTCAGTAACCAGTCATATGCAAATGAAGATGATTGAGATTCAGGGCAACTCAAATTTGAAGGCAAAATTTATTGAAGTGAGAAGTGCCGATTTAAGCTCCTCTCGGGCCCTGGGCGCCCACCCCAATTACTCATTGGATAAACCGGCAATGGAAATGAGTGTACCTGAATTTTATAAATATTTACCAGCCACGTTTGAAAATATTCGAAAATTCGCATATGAAGTTATTTCCAAGTCTGCAAGTACTTATCGGTGTGAGCAGTTATTTTCAATTATGAAAAGAAATGAGTCTCCTGTTAGAAATAGTATTAATGGCGCTCACCTTGGTCAGTTTTTAAAGTTATCACTGCAATCAAAATTTCTCCCGAAATAGGAAAGATAGAAGAAGGGAAGAGATATCAAGTATCAGGACGAAAACATTAAATTTTTCTTGTTCTTTTAGATATGTTTATTATAATGTATTATTCGAAATAAACCTACGTTACTATAAGTATTAATTTTTTTTTTTTTTTTTGCTATCTACCCTAAAGCTAAACCTTGTTTGTTTCAGTTTGACGACCTTGGTCTATATATAATTAACTAAAATTCGTATACACTTTATTTCACTTATATTTGAAAGTTTGACCAATTCTTCAGTTTCTTTTCTTAAAAGTTCGTTAATCGGATCCTAGAAACATTTTATGCAATGTTGATCTTTGTAGATTAAAATATTCTTATATTTTTCAGACTTTCCCCCCACCAAAACAATAATTAGAATAATAGTCAGCTTATAATTATTGGCAATGTTATTATGATGTAGGGTACTTGCGTATTATATCGTCGACCAATTTTGTCATACCAAAAAACAATGCTATATCAAAAGACGCCTCGCCAAATCGTATGCGTGAACAGGATTGTGTTTATACAAATGTGGCAGGGACGTCTTAAGGCATGGGTCAACTAGACTCGGGCGCAGGGCCTCGCATTCCGTTGGGACCTCATTTCGTTCTCGACTCAGTCAATGTATCTTGATTCGGAGAATTTTAAGGGTGAAATATTATTCTCGAGGCATATTCTAAGAAAAAGTGAATTTCAAATTGCATGTCATCTGTAAAAGTGGCAAGATTATTATTATGCGAGGATAGTTGTCCATGTAGGCCTAGACCTAATACCATAAACAATCATTCAATTCATTTAGTCGAAATGCGGCCTTCAGTTGAGCCGGTTTGTGCCTAGGTTTACGAGTCGTGCACATTTCTAATTACCGTTTGCTCGAGTGTTTGACAATGCATGCTATATACTGTCTATTTTTAAAAATTCTAAGTAGGACCTACATTGGCATAAGGGCCCAGTGCATCAGTAAAGATTTACTGAGGCTCTGGGGCCGATTTAAGTTCATTTCGGGCCCTGGGCATAGAAGATCTACAGGCCTCTCCTTGGTATTGAATGATCGAAATTTATAACCAGAAAATCTGGACGGACTCCCGGGAGTCCGTCCCAAGCACCCAGTGGATAAACCGGCGCTGGACCAGGGCCTCCAAAAGTCTCAAGACGTCCCTGAAATGTTGGAACAGTTTTCCCACAACTTGGCAACCTGTTGCGGCATTTGACGACGTCTTTTCACATTTGAGGAATTAGTCGAAAGTATAATATAAAAGTACCTGACGCAGTTTTTTTTATGTGGTAAAAAGATTTCTACAAAGTGTACTCACCTGCCAGAGATTTAGGCATGGTGGGGACACAGAACATGGCGTGCAAACGTTTCTTTTCGCAGTGCCCAGAGATGGCCATACATCCCCCGAAGAATGTCACTTGGTAAATGTAGGTGAAGAGGACAGCCGTGGCAGTGTATATACAGAATATTCTTACTGATGGAAAAGGAGTTATGGCACCTATCCAAAAACTTATGAAGTTGGTGAGGGAAGTGATAGTGACAGACACAGCAGCTTCCGAGTAAGTTTCACCGAGACGTTCTTTGACACTGAGTTTAGCATCTGTACGTCTCCAGGCTGCGAGTAACACAAACGAATCATCCATTCCGATACCTGCAAAAGATAAGTATTATTTAGTATATGCTAATAAGATTTGTTAATATGAGGAATACAGTTTTTTTGTTGTAAGATTTATTTAATAGATGGTAATCAAGATAGTTATCAGTGAGTGAATATTAACGTCGCACTGTTTTAGCGACACGAGGACTTTTGGCGACGGTCCGCGTAATTTTGAACCATGGTCAAGTGACACCTGAGCTGGCATCCCCTCTCCTAACTGCCACACCACACCAACGGGAGAACGTTTGAGCTCTCGACAGATTTAGCGTGCATCGCTCCTCTACACGGCGGGTATTTAGTGGTACTGGGATCGAACTCATGACACGCTAGCCATGATCCGGATGCCTAGACCACTTGGCTACCGCGGTCACGTGTTTTGAGCTCGATAGATTTAGCGTGCATCAGACTTTCTATACATCGATCCTTCAGTGGTACTAAGATTTGACACAAACTAGGCCGGCCACGAGTTCGAGACCATTAACGTCCCCGAGTCAATGCTTTCAGTTATTAGCGATAGATCTTGTTATTTAGCATCCAGATCAACAGACGAGGACGACACCTGACCAGGCATATTTCAGACAGCAAAAATTTCCATTTCCCCCATTCAGAAAGAAATCCTAATTTGTAAGAAATACTTAGTGTTTTCTATAAGTCATTAACAGTGAAACAGAATTATATATTTATTGATTTTAAAATATTTTTAATTGGAATTTAATGACAAAAATAATCTACTATTGTAAAATAAAAGCGAGATTTTTAAAAAATATGTCGAATATCTTTTGAAAAAAATTATCAATGATTCCGCGTCTAGTTTGTACTTTCTTTCGAAGTAAAATAGACTCATGAGAAAACATGAAGAGAATTATATTAATGATTCATTAAACAATTACTAGTTCATTAGTATAAATTCTCAAGTTAAACGATAAATTATTATTCTTACAGATATGCTTTTTGTTCCGATCTGCTGAATTTCAAAAAACATCCTTTAGGAAATCACTATAATTTTTGCTCGCACTATGGATTTCTACATGGAAATTGTTGAAATTTACTCTAAAATCACCCTATGAAATCATTTTTTTTTATTTCCCGTGAAATTTTACATTATTTCAGGATAAATATTTTTATAATGTCTTACCGCCAGGCGCATTTTATAAATAACAATCAATCGCAAAATTAGAGTCCACTTCCGTCTGTGTGTGCATCATTTTCCCCGAAATAAAAATCAATATTTTCCTTTCATGAAGGATATTACGTGCTTCGTTTCGGGTTGGTGGCACCGCAGCCGGACAAGTGAGGACAGAATTGGTAATATTTTTATCTAATGATTGATTTTGGAAAGCATATCACATACGTTACATAATGCTCGTCTTCCTGTTCCACAAAGCATTTTTCTGTTCCATAACAACGGTTACCACAAGGAAGTGTTATTTTCTAAATTTGTTAGGTAAAGAAGTCTGGTAAAGTCTAATTTAGAAATAACGTTTGATTATTATGTAGTATATTACATTGCAATACCTGAAGAATAATAACTGAAGGGTATGATGACATAATAGAATAGTAATATGTGTATACAAAGTTCTTACTACATGGCTCCTTTATTTTTTAAATTTATTTTAAGATATAATTGATGTTGGGCGTGACGGAGGTGGTTGTTCCTGATTTTAAATTAGTGTTAGGTGATATATACAACAGTAAGAGCTTGCATAGCCTTTTCAAATTTGCACTATTTGCTTCGATACTCCTTCGCATTCTATTACCTCCGTATTTAGTCCTTTAGAAATTCAAATTTTATATTTCTTCTAACTATTTAATAAATGCACTGTTCGAAGCATACAAAAATAGTTTTATTTTAGTTATGTTAAACGTGATAAGAAAAGAGTTAATGCTGCTTAGCAATACATGGTAATTCGAATAAATAAAAAGAAAAGTCCTCAATTTTAATTGAAAAACAGTTTTAAAAACTCAATCGGTATGAAATGATCAAACTCGTGCTTTTGCTTAAGAGTTTTCATTAATTATCCTTTAGAAAAACAAACATCTTTGTCTTAGTATAAGGGCTTGGTATACAAAAAAAATCTCAAAAGTCTATTTTCTACCTTTAGACTTTTATTCCTCTTGTCAAAACAAAAACATTTGTACACTTTTAAAAGACTTGCCTGTCGTATTCTTTCAAAAAATTGTTCATTTTATTATAATGATTTTTTCCTTTGTTTTTCCTACTATTGTTTAATTTTTTTTTTACATATATCGTCTGCATAAAACGAATTTTTACTTCTACGTTCCAAACAATTAAAACGTCTGACATTATTTGATGCCAATAAGTCTAGATTTCTGACAAAAAGATTATTTGAATTAAAAAAAATTAACATACATAGGTTTTCTTGCGTTTTTTTTAAAAAAATGGATAACTTAATGTTTTAGCATTGATAGCATATATTGTATTTCGAATTTATAATAAAGTAAATTTTCTTGATTAATATAAGCAACAGTGTTCAATATTTAAAATGACATCTTATATTCAATCATATCTTAGAATTATTTAATATTCGTAGAAATATTAAAAATACTCGAAATATACCTAACATGCATAATGCCACTGAAATTGCACGTGAATAATTTGAAATAGCTTTTTTAGCACGTAAATGTTAAATTGTATATTTAAAAGATGCGTTGAAATATATACTCATGCTTCAGCTATACAAATGGCAACCTAAACACATATGGAAGAAAAATTTAACAAATTGGTATGCAATGCGAATTTAAAATGTCTGGAAATATCAAAAGAAAGAAATTTGTAGCTAAAAATGAAGAGTTTAGAGAATCTGAAACTCTGTTCCTGGTTATATATTTAACTTGAACTATTTGTCGAGTGAATTATTTAAATGAAGTCATTTAAATGGGAGGGGGGGGGGATTAATATCCATAAGTTGTACATGAAAAATCTGACTATAAACTATATTACTATTTCACATGAAAAAAAGTTTTAAATTTTGTTATTTCATTTATACGCTATAAAACTGAATTTAATGGCAGTGAATTAGGACGTGTATATTGAGATTTAAAAATAAGATCTGAAAGAAACAGATGCTATGTTTTAGTCCTTGGAAAAAGAAAGGGATAACCTTTCATTCCATTATTTTTATAATGCTAAAGGGTTGCCACATTCCGCCAAGTTGCCGGCGCAGGCGAGAGTGGCAACCCTTTTAGCATTATAAAAACTAATCCGACAGAAGACTGTTAAGCATTCACTTCTTCATTGGTGACCCTGGCTGAACTCAGAAAAACGCAAGCTTCTGAACTGTCGTGGCGCCATCTATTCACCGCAAATGCAACCAAAGCCATTAGACACATGACGCAATGAACAAAGTCGTCTCGCATATGACGCAATCAACAAAATCGTCTCACATATGACGCAATCAACAAAGTCGTCTCACATATGACGCAATCAACAAAGTCGTCTCACATATGACGCAATCAACAAAGTCGTCTCACATATGACGCAATCAACAAAGTCGTCTCACATATGACGCAATCAACAAAGTCGTCTCACATATGACGCAATCAACAAAGTCGTCTCACATATGACGCAATCAACAAAGTCGTCTCACATATGACGCAATCAACAAAGTCGTCTCACATATGACGCAATCAACAAAGTCGTCTCACATATGACGCAATCAACAAAGTCGTCTCACATATGACGCAATCAACAAAGTCGTCTCACATATGACGCAATCAACAAAGTCGTCTCACATATGACGCAATCAACAAAGTCGTCTCACATATGACGCAATCAACAAAGTCGTCTCACATATGACGCAATCAACAAAGTCGTCTCACATATGACGCAATCAACAAAGTCGTCTCACATATGACGCAATCAACAAAGTCGTCTCACATATGACGCAATCAACAAAGTCGTCTCACATATGACGCAATCAACAAAGTCGTCTCACATATGACGCAATCAACAAAGCCGTCTCACATATGACGCAATCAACAAAGCCGTCTCACATATGACGCAATCAACAAAGCCGTCTCACATATGACGCAATCAACAAAGCCGTCTCACATATGACGCAATCAACAAAGCCGTCTCACATATGACGCAATCAACAAAGTCGTCTCACATATGACGCAATCAACAAAGTCGTCTCACATATGACGCAATCAACAAAGTCGTCTCACATATGACGCAATCAACAATCTGTCACGCACGAATGACGCAACCAGCAAAAAGCCGTCACAACTAGTGACGCAGCAGCAAACACGCTCAATTTCACACATACATCGTTCGTTCGCCTATCCACTGACTCACTGGTGGGGGAGTATGTAGCGGTACCATCTATATAAGCCAGTAACTACCTCCGCACCATGGTGATCATTTTGGTGTAGTGGATAAGTTACTCTGCTTCGGATCCAAAGGTACCTGGTTCTATCCTACCGGATAAGCGCGCCACTTCAACTCTTTCCATAAAAATTAAAGGGAAGCTCTCCTAAGCTGAAATCTTTCTTTAAAGGCCCCGCTTTTATATATGCGTAATATGTATGCAATAATAAAAATGCATAGGTACATAATATGCATAAAATTTTTTGCGAAAACAAGTTATTTGTATTGAAAGTAATGAACATAAAATTGTAAAGAAATAAAATTGGCAATTAAGAATATTGTTTCATCGACACCTTAAATAATGAGAACTATTTCCTTAAATTTGAATGATACTCGAATTCATATAATACATTGGAACGCTAGCGTGGTGTAAAGTTTGGAGAATAGAATGCCTTCTCTGTGTGTGTTTTGGTGAAACTTCCAGATTCTGCATGACAAACTCAAAAAATTCCGAAAGCTGATGATTATGACTCTGATCCGACGTGCGACTAGGTGTAGAAATCATTTAACTAAATCAGAGGCGCAAATATGACGTCAAAATATTTATTAATTGGCTTAAGTTTATGATGGAAAGATCAACTATCACGCACTGGTGCGTGATAGTTGAACTTATCTGATACAACCAGAAAGGGAAGCAGGCCACTGCTACAATCTTTCTAAATATTCGGAAAGTCTCGGAGAAAATTTAAAAGATATTTCTTGGAAAAAAATTAATAAAATTCTATCGTTTGATCTATTTCTGAAGCTTGACCATTCGAAAGAAGCGAAAATTAAATCGAATCGTTCAATCCAAAGTGTTTATGAGAGAAAGTTCAGCTTTCCGCAGTTTAAAGAAAAATCAAGCAACTTACATTTGAAACCACGGTAGTTTATTAACGCCTTGACATATGACGTCTAGGAGGTCAATCTGCAATGACAAATGAAATGAGTGACGTCTCCGAGACATCAATTACAGTCCACGGGGGAACTATTATATTTGTATTTCGAGGGGTTAAAAGATAAAATAATTAAACTGTAGCATGCTGTGATGTTAAGTTCTAGGGAAACAATATTGACGAAAACTTACTTAAAGTGTTACATTTCATTGTACATTGAAAAAATAAGCAATGACATTTCACTAGACAGAAATTCGAATACATTATTAGATTTTCAAATTTCTTTATCATTCTAAGTCTGCAAGAGCTCAGAACCAAAATGCAAGAATTTTGTGACACCTTAGCTGGCGAAAAATAAAATCACCACAACAACTGAATGTTTTTTTCATTCGATATAGATCTATTTACTGGAGAACTGCATTTCTTTTTATCGCAGTCTTTCCCGAAATAGCATATGCGTGTTAGTACAATACGTGAAGTAAATAAATATTCATATTTAACCCTTTCGTGTTCAGCTATTGTTGCAATAGAATGTCTTCATGGAATAGAGTTTTTCATGAAGTTAAGCCTAACATGACAAACAAATTATTGAAAAAAAAAAGCCAAAATTTTAAATGATAAATTCTAACAAAAAGACATCTCAAATTTCAAAATGGAAAGGAAATTCGATTAGAGGAATTTATATTTGATTTACAATATCTGGTCAACTGTTTATTTAGACAGAAAATTTGGAACATTCTTCAAAGTTTTTAAAGTAGTACTCTAAAAATTAGCATAACTTTTCCGTACAAAATAAATGTTATCAAAAATATAGCTTGTACTTTCAAATATTTTTTTATGTGTTTGCTCATGCGAGTTTTCTTCCCAAGTGTAATATGAAAACACTATTTTAGAGAATTGTATCTAAGTTATTTTATTGTTTCTTTTTTGTTCTTCAAATGAATCACATCCGAATTAAAAAAAAATACGATAGTCAAAATTAGTTTTAAACAACCTCCCACCAGATCCTCTGTACCTACAAGTATGAAAGAACGAATTATTTATCAAACATGTATCGTGTATCAAATGTCTTCACAACAAAGCTAGAATTCAGCAATTTTCTTTTTGACTGATTCTAAGAATGCAACTGCGGTAAGCTTTTAGTCCTAAAATTTGAATTACGGTAGATAAAGTAACATTGATACTATCAAGGGTACTGTACTTATTAAAAGTATTAAACGAGGTATGTCTGAAAAATTACGAATATAAAAACAAACAATTCTGCAGATGAAGACAGAAACCAGGTATTGGAAAACCGTTATTATATCGAACTCTCTTAAATGAGAAGTTGTTTAGAATTCGATGGAGATTTTCAATCATTTTTGATTATGCATTCTTGACTCACTTTATTTGGTAATGAGATCAATGAAAATCAGCCTCATTTCACAGTGGCAGAGAAGTTTTAACATCGGGGAGTACTGACGCTTATCAGTTGTTACACTGAATGATCAACATTTATGTGTAAATTTCTTCATACAATTGATTAGTATCTACAAGCTCTATATTGTTGTGATTGATACTTGCAACACCTTCGGCAACCTATGACCGTAAGGAAATCCACCGGCTGAACACACCTGCGAGCCAGAAACTCCGAGTGAAGAAATCACCTCATCTAAGACCATGGAGTGGAAAGTGGATTCCATGGAAAACACCGAAGAAAACGGTTGTGTTTGCCTCCACCCTTGCAAATATATTTTGAACACTAATGAAATACTTAATCTTCTGAATAACTTCTATGTAAATGTAAAAACTAATTTATAGCTGCCACGAAAATAAACCAAATATTTAATTTCCTAAATCTCACGCCAGGGGCGGCTCTAGGGCCGGACAAACCGGACCCATGTCCGGGGCGGCATTTGGACCAAATTTTAAAAATACCTTTTTTTTTGTTATGGAAAAATTGGAAGTTAAAGTACACTATCTAGGGAAAAATATTCAGAACGAGATAATTTATCCTTTATATGAGAATATTAAATTATATACATTGTTCATAAAATTAAGCTAAATATTATTCGATAGTTTTTGATTGCACCCCTGATGCCAGCAAGATCGAACAAATGACATTTATGGTAAGGTATACATGTATTGAGAAATCTAATCCTAACGAAGTTATCGTTAAAACTAATGAGAGTTCTTTTGGTTTTCTTCCTGTTGAAAGATTAACTGGAAGAGAACTTTCAAATTTAATAGTTGAGCAACTTAAAAATAAAAAATTCGGGCTAAATTTGCTAGATGTGCGGGGACAGGCCTACAAAAACGGAGTGAATATGAAAGGCGAGAAATCAGGGGCTCAATTTAAAATAAGAACGTTAAATCCGCGAACAATCTGTGTGCCCTGTAGTAACCACTCTTGAAATTTGGTCGCTAATGACATGGTAAAAGCATCCTTAGGAGCCTACTTTTTAATATAGTTCAAAAAATTTATTTTTTTTCATCAACTTTTCGTTGGGTTATATTATTAAAATGTATAAAGGGCATAAAACTTTAAAGCCACTTAGTGTAAATAGCTGGGAAAGCTGAATAGAGGCTATTAAACCCTTAAGTTATCAATTGGGAGGTTTTTATGATGCTTAGATTTTATAATAATGCTAAAAATTGACAACTCTATAAGAGATGAGGCCTCTGGATTATTAAAATCTACTTAACAATTCAAGTTCCTATGGCCCACATTATTTGGTATAAAATCTTTAATTGCATCAAAATCCAATAAGCAAGCTATTGCAAACAAAATATTACGATCTACCATCTATTATGAAACTCTCGAGAAATTGTAAAGATTTTTTTAAGGGTGTGACTTTTGATAAAATGCACTGTGATGCAAAAGAACTGTCCGTCGAGACTGATATCTCTGCTAACTTTGAGGTGACGCAACCACGTCACAGAGTTCGACGGAAAAATGTAAATTTTAATTATGAAGCACAAGATGATCCGATGGAATATCCTAAATTAAAATTCAAGATAGAGTTTTATTTTTTTACATTGGACGAAGCAGTTAATGCTTTGGAATGCAGATTTAATTTAATGAGTACTGACAGTAATTGTTTTCATTTTTGTACAATATATATGATTTAAGAAATACCCTTAATTAATTAAAAACTGTAAAAATTTAGAAATGATGTTGACCGACGGAGAATCATTGGATGTAAACGCGCTTGATTGAGCAGATGAGATAATGTCAGTTTCAGCTTTAGCAGGCAAAAAAAGAAAAAAAAAGCCCAGTTGAAGTTTTAAAATTTATTTCTGTTTTAGAATTTGCTCCAAATCTTGCTATTGAATTTATTTTACTTTCTTTGCAAAAAGTTTGGCAAGTGTAGATATTAGTTTCTCAAAATTAAAATTAATAAAAAATTTCTTACAGTTCACAAATTCTAAAGATAGATTAAATGACTTAGCTACATTGGCTATCAAACATGAAATAGTTGAACAAATTGATATATATATATAAATATTTATACTGTAAGCTCCCTTTTTCTTCGTAAGGAATATTCAAGTTTTATAGGTGTGCATTTATGAACAATTCTTATCTTTTTTAATAGCTTTGTCTTACATTGGGGAGTCATACATTTTTCATTTCTGTCCGGGGCGGCAAAATTGCTAGAGCCGGCCCTGCTCGCGCTACCATAAATTTTTTCAGACGACACACCGTATATCAGCCGAATTGAAAAAAAAAAAAAAAACTTTCGATAATTTTCAAATGCATGCCATAAGAGTGAAAGTGTTGCCAAGAGGGTGGAATATTTTTCAATTAAATTATTGTAAAGTAAGATGCTAGCGATTATAGTTTTATTTCAGATAATCCTGTCTGAAGCTAACACTTTTTCGGTTGATTTATTTTGTAAACAATCCTGCTCTAGTCAAACTTTCTGCAAGATTTTGTTTGCTTACAATGAGCGGGAGCAGAAATTCGTATACAGCAAGTGATCATAGACCCATATTTGAAGCTCTGGTGGAAAAATTCACCATATGATGAACTTGTACATTCAGACATCCCAATGGGTGAATGAATTTCCCGAACTATTCGGAAATTCGTACTTTAACATTTTCTTTAAAGGATTTATGTGACCTTTTCTTACAAAATAGTTAGAATTGCTCGGGCAAAAATGAAGAAAAAACGTTCATCTCTAAGCTATGATTTTTCGAAATTTAGTGGATTCGAATATAAGCCATCCCCCTTACTTTAAATTTAAAAAAAATTCCAAAAATTCTTGGCTGTTCTCGGTTTTTCCATGAACTAAATTGATGCCAGAATCTTGAATGCATTGTCATCATATGTTTATTACATAAACCGAATGAAATTTTTTAAATAGCAAATAAGATAAAAGGCTCAACATATTTTTTTGTATTTTTAAAATCCATTTCCGAGTCATTAACTTTTGAATTATATAACTTTACCTATCATTAATAAAATCTAATTTTCATTTTGTATCGATGAAATACAAAAAGAATCAAAAGTATTTTATTTAATTATAATCTTTAAATAGCCGCAAGGTAGTTATTTCTTCATCTGATGAAATACTCAAAAAAGCATTGTTTCTAATTTTTCTAACATGTTTTCATTACGTAATGCAAGCTGAGGAAGAATTAATTAAAAAATTAAACTCAACCTGAAAGCAGGAAAATGTTGTAAGAGTGACTGAGAACTCTTTTTTTATTGTGTGGATATTGACAAACAGAATACTTTTGGAAAGAACAACCCAAACCGCTTTACATTCCATTCTTTTTATCCGCAACTACCTGGAAAAAAAACTTCCTGCATTTAAAAGAACTCATTTTAAATACTCTACGAAAGAAACAAACAGATCCAGAACTAGCCACTTCATTAGATATGGCTTCCAGCAACGCCAGACCACAACGCGTTCCACTTAGCAGCCAACGTAAACAGAAATTTATGGAACGAACTGTTTTTCTTTTCTTTCCCACAATTAAAAACACCCATAAAGCCAAACACGGAAGTAGCAGCGCTGAAACCAACGAAATAAAGGCTAATTTAACAGATTACCCATCTGAGCCATGCAGTCTGTTGGGTTGCCTTGGATACCCATTAGAAGATGCGATCTAAGGGTCATTATACGGCCGTTCGTTCAACCGTATTAGGCTGCAAAAAATGTATCCAAGACTCCAAACTAATTTCACCACCGAATCCTATGTTAGTCACATTTATCGAACAAAAAAAAGAAGAAAAAAGGTTCTATACGTGAAATTTGATGACACTATCCCTGAGGGATAAAAACCGGCTGCACATGGATAAAGGCCCCGTTCTCGACATGCTCCAATAATAATTGAATGATAGTGAAATGTACCGTGATTTATTTTTCCTTTGGCATGTTATTAATCCCCTTTGGAAGAAATTCGAAACAGGGAAAATAAATAAGCGGTATTCTTAAACCACCAGTAAGATGAATGAAATTAATACTTTGTTTGATGCATGGCATGCTGTGGTCAGGGTTAGATTATAAGGGATTGGGAAACCTAGTTACGTATCAGGTTAAGTCTAATTGTTATAAATATTTCTACTACTATTAGTTTATGAAGAAGCTTACGAAGATTTCTCCGGAGTTTTTTATCCAATAGGGAAGTATTGAACGCTTATGAGTTAAAAAAAGCACTCGAGTCAAAGGCTGAATTTTAAAGAATATGCATGTTTGAAATGAGATCAAATCTAAATTGATCGCATTTTGTAATGTAGAACAGAAAACTAAACGTAATAAAAGGATTATATGTAAATATTAGCTTTCTTTAATTTGAATCACGTTTTGAGGAGGAAAATAAATTTTAAGGAAAGTTTATACTCTAATGGGAAAATTAAAATAGGTTTTTTTTATGAAGGTAACATTGAAAAACTAGTTTCTCTTTAGTTTTCATAATAAACACTGGATTTACACATTCCTTGCTTCTTGGGCTAAAGGAACATTTTTTAGCCCCCTGCACCGGCAACATAAAAAAGTCAATTCATAACGTTTTTAACGTGTGGTATTAAATTTTAACTATTTTATCGTATTTTTTGTGAAATTATATAATTATGATTTAATTTTTATTGATTATTTCTCCCTGACTGCTGCGCTCCTAGGTCGTGGTCTAGGTTTGTTCTATGGGAAATACAACCATGATAAAAGCTAACAATGAAGCTATATTATCTTGAATCAATCATCAACTAATGATGTATATATTCATATAAAAAGGAAAGTATTTCTAAGTTAAAATATAATGCACGCCAAATTAATTCAGGCAAATATTTCTTTGGGGTTAATCCTTACGATACTTTTGATAACCCTTCAAATAGTTAAACGACGTATTTTAAAAGATGTTTAAAAATCGTCAAAATTGTCAGTCTAGGCTTTTATATTTCATTTTAATCTCATTTTAAATGTATTTTTTCTATGACTCCAATAAAAATTGACTTCAGTCCAAATTTTATTTTTGATAGATACCTTAGTTAAACAGGAAGAATCTAAAATATAAACGAGGGTGATTCCAAATTAAACCGTATTTGGAAAAGTGTGGCAACTTGGATTAAAACCAATTTGAAGCCTCAAGCACAAACGGCAACAACGCTAATTAGCTTTGAAATCCGACATTCTAATATGGAACGATGTAGTTATGGCAAGTACTTAGCCGACTAAAGTTCGACAAATTTAACCTATTGAACCGAAGAGCATAAAAAGCGAACCAAAGAAGTCTTTCTAAAAACGTTTAAAAAGCTATTTACGAGGCTTTGTAATGGCTTTGTTCAACTATAAAACACTCATAAATCTTTAAGGCAAAATCCAGATGACCTACAGAAATAAAAGTCCAAAGGATGAATTCCTTAACATATATATTTGCTAGTGGTTTTTGCAGTTTCATCTATTCCTTTATTAGTAACTGGTAAGATGAACCCCTTCATTGTATGATAAGCAGCAGTATTATTATTTTAATGATAAATATATTTTAGAGTTATAGAAAAACTATTTAATAATTATTAGTGTAAACCTTAAGTTGTATGTATTTTGGTTCGCAATTTTGTACGATTTCAATTTTTATGTGCAATGAGGAATATAAAGTAGGCCACTAGCATACTTAGATATTTATTAAAATTATTACAACTGTGTTGCATATTATTGAAATGCAAAAATTATTTTATGTTTTTAAATTACTTTTGCAATACAAAGCTTTATATTTTAGCAGTATCTAATTCAATTTAACATACCCTAGGATATCTAAAAATACCAAGTATCAAGTTTTTAAAATTATTATATAAATAATAAAACTATAAATAATTAACTATATAAATAAGATATTTTAAAATGAAGTAATTTCTTATAGTTTAATAGCTCCATGCATTGAAAATCTATAAAAAGTCAAATTTATGTCTATCCTTCATTTGAAATAAGTCTGGACGCATAACATTTAAAATTCAATGAACAGAAAATCACGCAGACTTCGGTTTGAATTCATTAGAAATTGAGCAATATAAATACAATACTTGGAACAATATTAGTGAGAATTACGAAATTTTTTTCAGTTGGCAAATCAAATCGTATTAATCTCCTCTCCTAGAAAATAAAACTTATTTCATAAATTCTTAAAATTATTCTAAATTTTAAGTATTTTATGCATACAAAACATTCTCAGTCAGGTTATAAAAAAATCTGGTTCTAGACACATTCCCATAAAACTAAAAACTTTACGTGCGAGATATAATATTTACTAATTTGATCTTTAATGTATCGACAACCACTACAAGTACAAACAGGATAAATTTGAATTAGCAAAGCAGTTAATACTCGTACATAACAAGTGAACAATAATCAGATGATAGACAAGATTCGATGTACAAAAAAATTCAATCGGTAAAATTGTCCAATATACAAAGGATTACAAAAGTGTTCGTATACTTGCAACTTCCTATAAAATTTGATGTTTTCGACTAATAAAAATTAATATATCGGAATTGTAGTTTTTTTTAGGATATCTGCAACTTACCCTTAATGGAATAACATAATCAATTTTTAAAACATACTATAACTATTTTGAAAAATTAATCGAAAAACTACTAAAAAATTACGCCACAAAAGTCTTCGTGCGCTTAATAAAATCTCAAAACATAGCTTTAAATGTTGCTTTTCTTAATTTAGTTAGCGCGTTCAACACAACAACTTTTAAACGTCTTGGTATAGATTTAGTCAACTTTTTGTAATTTCTGCACCGATGTTCCTCCATTCTTCTGTGATTGTTTTTACTTCACATTTTGTTTTTATGTGTCATGTTTTCTTTTTTTTTTTAAATCAAATTTTCACCAAAAATGTTTAACTAGGCTTAAATCAAGTTATTTAGGAGGTGTTTTCAGAAGTTGTAGAGATATCAGTGGCGCGCATTGAGAGCAGTGCGCTTGGCGACATTATCTTGTTAAAAAACGAAGTCGTCTCCAATATCCAAATTTTGGGCGGATAATTTAAAATTGTTCTTTAAAATATTTAAATAAAGCTCATGATTCACAATACCAAATTACCTAATCCTAAAGCCGATTTAAAGCCCCGCGTAAAAACATCTCCACTTCCATGCCGAGTGAATATTAAAATCGCACTGTTCAGCTATTCGAGTACTTTTGGCGGCGGTTCTCGTAATTTTGAGCCATGGTCAAATGACGAGGACGACACCTGAGCTGGCACAGTTACAAAAAGCTGACTAAATCTATACCAAGACGTTTAAAAGTTGTTATGGTCGCTAAAAGATATCCAACGAAAGACTAATTTAATAAGGAAATGCAATATTTAAGCCTGTGTTGACAGATATTTTTTCTTTAAGTGTACGAAAGCGTAATTTTTTAGTAGTTTGATTATTACTTTTTAAAAATAAGTTATACTATGTTTTAAAAATTGATTGTGTATTCCATTATATAAGTTGCAGATATACCAAGAAATTTTAATTCTGATGTATTAATTTTTATAATTCGAAAATATTAAACTTTATAGGAAATTGCAAGTGTATGAACACTTGTGGTCCACTGTAATTAATTAAATACATTTTTATTTGTTAAAAAAAGCGAGAAAATATTTTATATTTTAAAATGATAAAAATATTTCTCGCTTTGAAATATCGTTTGATTTGAAAAAAAAAAGATAACATCCAAACGATATTTATACAATGAAATAAATTTTATAAGGAAAAGAAAGAAACATGATTTAACGAGTTCTATTTTCGCGCCTTTTTATTATTCTTTTATTCGGTAACATCCATCAGGTACCGCTAAGTGTGACATCCATTTTCGCATAACTCACAGATAAAGGCCATTTTACTCGACTCGAAAGAGTTAATTTCTATTACAGTAATTTAATTTCATCGGGTAAATGATTTACATATCAATAGTACACAAAATAAAATTTTTTTAAATATTAAAATCAAGATTTTCACGCTATGTATTTAATTTTTCCTAATAATACACGGAAAACATAACTAAAAACGTCATGAATTTTGAAGGAAAAAAATGGCGAGAATTTCAGCTTTTTTATACATATATTATTATTTTACGAGCTTAGAAACTTATCAATGCAAAAGTTCAAAATATATTATACTGAAAATTACATAAAAAAATTGTTTCTAAATAATCTTCAAAAACAAATTGATTGATGATATTTTATCATTTAAAGTTTTTTGAAAGCACATATTACAATTTGATAAACTGTAATATATGCTTCATGCTTAAATGTTCAAGGGATTAAGAAATATTACGGAAAACTGCCTTACGAGAATGGCAACACTATATTCTGAGCAAATTTCTATCACGGAATGTTAACGTTAACTCTATTATTCCATTTTTATATAAACTCCTAAATAACTTGAAAGAGTTCCATATTTGAAATGCATTTACATCAAGTGCAGTTTAACCAATAATAATAATTAAAAAAAAAAAGGTATTTTCGTTTCCACGAAGGCGAGGAATTTGTTTTTACCCTAATATGTATATTATCCAAAGGCTTTTTAATCACGACCAAACAGCTTTAGCGAGAAAGACTGGTGAACAAATGTATTAAAACACTTTAATCAGCTTTGTTTGGTTTAATTCAGAGAAAAACAGGCATCTGGTCTCCGAAAATCCCTAAACTTCAGATAAAAAAATAATACATTCTTAAACGTCTTTAATCGAATACTCAATATAAAGAAACTTTTTAATCCCTATTACTGGATTCCCCCTCCCCATGTGGGTGAACAATGGAAAACTAAGCATTCATTATCATACTGCAAAATACATTAAAAACAAATTTTTATTCTATGGCACAGTTTCTATAGGATCAGTTGTATTAGACAACGGATGATTAAAAAATAAATTAATAAATATATCTACCATCATTTCATTAAAGCTTATAAGGCTACAATTATAACAAAAATTTTAAACTTAAATTTTTTTCAGAATCAAGAAAAATAATTTTAATTTTCCAATAGCACATGAACAGAGAAACTGCAGTAAAACAGTAGCACCATTTCACAAAAGAAACTAAATATGCATTGAAGAAAGTCAGGTGCATGTATTATTCACGTGTACATATACTTGTACGATTACTATATTTATTCATATTTTACTTAAGCATGCATTTGTTCAAATTAATATATTAAATGTACAGTGCAATTTAGGTTTCTGTAATGATTTGTATTTCAAATGTATATTATGATATGTTCTTTACAGGGAAAAATTGTAGAATTTCAAAAGAGTGCAATTTATATATTTGCAGTTTTTGTACTATTTACAATTGCAAGAGATATCCTCATTCAAAATTATGAAAGCATAAAATTCCTTCACGTTCTTTACAAAAAGAAATATTCAGATATGTGTGATTTAAACTTACTATCTAATAATATGTATAAGCATTAATTAAAATGGATTATTGGGAAGTAATCTGTACGTTTATGACATATCAATCGTTTAATCAAAGTAATTCAAATGACTCATCATGAAATCAGTTGAAAAAGATTAATTTCAAAATATTATGCATTTTTTAATGAAAAGTATACAGGGCAGAAAATTTAAGTTAAACCATACGGGTTCCAATTTGAATTAATGGTTGTTGTTTCTAATACCAGATTGCCTAGCAATGCTAGATAACCTCCATAAATAAAAATAAAAAAAGAAATCCAGGAATTCTAAAAACAGAAGAGGGCCCAGAAGGACTTCATCCTTTTTGGAATCCAAACAAGTCAAGATGTGGGCAGGAGAAACCAGCTCGGAATAACATCAGTGCCCCCCCCCCCCCGAAAATTTCTGACCCTGACGAAAAGAGCTTTTATATGGCCGCTCACAAAGCGCAAGAAGGCAGTCTGGAAGGCATAAGCTTGAATGAACCTCCTGAATTTCTTCAGAAGTAAACCAAGGGTGACTAGGAGTTCTTCCAAGATGATTGAGTTCAATCTCCTTAAGGGAGGATAATTCACTGAAAGTAAGACGCAATAGGGCTCACCCCCTCCTTCCTTAGCAGCAGTCCTGGCTAAGAAATCGGCTTTCTCGTTATCATCAATCCCCACGTGGGATGGGATCCATTGAAAATGTACACGATGATTAGAAGAAATCCGATCAAGAAGATTGAGGATATCAAGGCTAGTCTATCCCCTTATAGATGTCCAATTAGATAGATGTTGAACTTAAGCACGGCTGTCAGTCAGAGTACAAACGTCTTGCAACTGAACATCGGTTCCCCAGGAAAACTCCTCCTGATAGCAATAAGCTTCGATTTAAAAACTGAACAAAAATTTGGATTTTTGATCAATGTTCATGATTCTAGTAGGAGTAAGGATGTGTACTCCACTGCCAGAAATTCCCCCATCATCTCTGCTACCGTCAGTATAGATCTTTAAAGATGTCTGGGGGATACAGTTTGTTTCCAAAGCCAATTGTCCGATGAGATCCGGAATCTCAGAATTTTTGAATTCTTCGAGCATTTTTTAGTTTCCCATGAAAAGAAAAAATATTATTCAATTTATAAATTCTCTATACATATTCCAATGTCAACTTTCTACTACAAAAATCCTTTTATTCTATGAACTTCAAATATAAATCAATACATATTTATTGTTTAAAAATAATCGGAAAATTTTTATTATGAACCTTAATTTTTTTTAATAAATAGATCGATTTTTATGAATTTATTCTATGCAATGACTGATTAGAGAATGTGGCAACACATTCTAAAAAAAATAAAACCAAAATTTTATTCAATAGTATTTTGACAATGTAAAACAACGTCAAAAATTACACTATGTTTCATTTAACGAAACAAAATAAAAATAGAATACTAGACATAATTTATATAAGCCAAAGGAATTTAAAAACTTTTACTAAGAATGGAACTCTTCAAAGATATCAAAACGTATAGTATATATAGATGGAAAAAATAAAATAAAAACAGTTTCGAACGGTATAAAAATGCTTCATGGCTCAGAGCTATTTTCAGTTCAAAATAATACAAATAGACGTATAATGAGATACACGGGAAATAACTTCCTTAAAGATTCCCTTTCAGTTTATAACGAAGAAAAAATTCTTTTTCTTTAGCTATAATTATGCGCGGTTCCTGACCCGTTAAGAGCAGGTACAAGATGCACGAAAGCAAACGATTTTTTTGTACTTATTTAGAATAAGTATACATATTTTGTCATGCTTCACTTGTGCCGATACAACTCAACTCAGCTCGGATATTTTCTTGAAGTTTAAAATTTGCATGCTTTGTTTCGTATATATAAGTAGTTTTAATTTACTATGATGGGAACATTGTTTTATTTTCAGACACGCGCATTACCTGGACGTTAGTTTTTCTAATTGTGTATTCGTAATAGATTATTTTATTCAATAACAAAGATAAATTGATATATTTAAGATTAATAATCTTAAAATCTCAAACAAAATGTTCTTTATTTTAGATTGCTTAAAATAATGCATAGTGAAAAATATGTGTTGGCGTTTTAAAATATTTATCCTGCTTTTCAGTTTTTGTTAAGTTAAATGATGTAATCCGATTATACTAGAAATACTTTGGCACATTATGCTAGAAAGATTTATAAGCAAAGTTAAGAATCACTTAACTAATGGAAATATTCTGTTAAATCTCTTAATATAATTCAAATTTTTTTTTTTTAAACCATGCATAATCACAGATGCAAATTTGAATTTTTTTTATTTATTAGACATTGAGAAAAACAGAACACAAACTTTAAGACAAATCTTATCAAAACATTTCGGTGAATGCTTGTCAAAAATGGCTATTTAAAAATAAAAAAGAACGTCAGGTTTTTTTTTTTTGTAATTTTTATTAAAATTTTTAAAAATTAAAAATCATTTTTTATAGTTAATTGAACTAAGTTGTAATTTAATCTGTTAGTCGTCAAATCTGGAATTAGTCGCCAGATGTGGGATGGAATCTGAAAATGGGAAATCGTTAATCCTGATTATCCTGATCAGGACAGTTTAACAAAATTATTAAATTATTGTATTGTCATCAGTCATGGACAAGCAAGCAAAATTTCGAATTCATCTGACCTTTAAAAGGGAATAAAAATTGAATTCAAAGATTCCGTTACATACAAGTGAAGCTTAAAAAAGAGCGTTGAAAAGTACTTTATTTTAAAATTGTAGTTTTTACTCAAAATGTATAAAGGGGAATACCCTACAATTTCTAATGGGCTAAATTCATGTGACATCATAGTCAGATAACTACAATCGTTGGTCTCAGACCATCAGTTCATAAATTCATTCTGATGTCATATCCACATGATAAACGCAATCATGTGCTTAACTGTTTCCAACTTTTGCTTTTTAAAGAATTAGTATGTATTCTTCAACAATAACACAAGCAAAATACACTTGATTTAAAAGTACATGTATACAAAATATTTGTTTTTAACACCCTTTTATAAGCTTCACTTGTATGTGACGAAATCTTTGAACTCAATTTTTACCCACTTTAATAGGTCAGATTAATTCAAATTTTTGCTCACTTGTCCAGGACCGAGGAGAACACAATAATTTCATAATTTTGTTCCATTGTCCTTATCAGGATCATCAGGATTAATGATTTTCCCATTTTCAGATTGGGCGACTAAAAGTTTGTCAGTTTAGAATTCAAGGGAAAACAAGTGATTGCATTTATCATGAGATTATGAACGTTGCTCATTAAAATTAGTAATAAAAAACAGACGAGATAAACAGGAACTTTAATAAAAGAAAGACTCAATGTAATACATATAACGATGTTTTCTACCCTTCAGTAGTATCCCTTAAGCATTCACAGTTTATTCAATATATCGGTATATTGATCATACAATTGATTTTATCGGCATACGAGCTTTATTGTTCATAGTAATATTAAGGATGCGTTCAATGAACTTCCTATTTCCAAATTATTAATATACTATATGTATCAACACAATAGATACCATTAATACCCAATTTCAATAGAATATTATTAAAATTAGTCTATTGTACAATTGATAATATGGGGGAAATGAGAAGCTGTTAGCCAATGTTACTCATACAATATAGAAATAAGTTTAATGACATCTTTTGAGAAGCTATTCCATGACATTTTAATCGAATAAAAAACATCGACTATCATTATATTAAATCAATAATATAGAATAAATTGATACTAGTCATGTTTTAATGATTTATATGTCATCAGAACTATTGAAGCTTTAATGACATTACATTAAGTCCTCAATACAATAAATGCTTACAACTGACAGTTAGCAAAAAGTAATGGTATAGATAGCCAATAAACGTTTTGAGAACACACTTAATATAGAATTGTCTAATTCATCAACTTTTCGTAAAAATCTGTTTTTTTTTTTTTTTTTTTGAGTCGCAAAATTCGGATTGTATTGATTTTTAAGGTCATGGTTTCTACTTTTAATTTCATGAACTCGTTCGTGTAAATTAAAAAGTAAAAACTCCACATCTCATTTCATTATAGTAAGTTGATTTTTAAAGAAAATTAAGGGTACTTTTCTTTAGACCTAACGAAATTTAAATTAATTCATGCATTATCTAGATCGTGTTCAAAAGTACTTCACGCTTATTTACTTACATTGGAGATTAATCGGACAGCTCAATTGATTAGAACAATAATATTCATCTCCCAGTTTACAGAATTCATACCGTTAACTAAATCTTTATCAAATTTTAATACATCCAATGATGTAATCATCGCATGTAGCCCCTATCAAATTTATTTTCTGAACCTAAAATCGGATTTTAGGGCACTAAAACATGAGAATAATTTACTTCTCAATAGAAATATATATTAAAAAAGGCTTAATTTGATACGAAATTTCTTCGAAGAAAATGTTTTTAACTTTGTATGAGAATCAAAAAACGCACAAAAATGTGATAGATTTTTCAATGGTTTTGATAAAACACATCCAAACTAAAGCTTTTTGCCAAAGCGTTCTGCTTCTTGAATGTCAGTCCTTATTTCTGAAACTTCGATACTAAACCTTCACAGTGTGTGTCATATGATACAACAGTAGTACCTAAAGCCGTACACGTGATTCGGTGATATTCTGTACAGCTGACTTTTTGCAACAGAACTGGAAATAAATTATCATTCCATCTGTTAAAGTGATAGTCCTATCCGAAACATCTTGAACTTAATGATAGCGATATTTTTTCTACAGATTTCACAACATAGTATTCTGAAGCTAGTCTTTCTTTCAAATACCGAAAATCGTCTGACAAAACATGAGCAAACACGCCACTACGAACTATTTATGCAGACGATATTAGCGGTGGCGTGAAATTTTCCGTCAAACTCTTTTCATAAAAACTATTTTAAGCTTGAAATTATAATTAGAACTGTTTAGTAACTATTTAAAAATTAGAAAAATGATAGTTCGGAAGTTATAATGCATTAAAATAAACAATTTTTTCCCAACAGAAATGGATATTTAAAAATTAGACTGAAATAGAAATTTTTTCTTGGTTGAAGCGAAAAGTAGAAAATGTATAAAATTCTATTTGAAAAAAAAATTCAATTGCATTTATAAGAAAGTTGGAGATTTACTGTAAAACATGCGTGACCTAAAAAAAAATTTTTTCTAAGTAATATGCATTAATAAATATGGAAATTCATTCATGAAAATAAAAAGGCTTGCGATAAAAAAACGTACAAATTAGTGTAAAAATAGGAGTTTGAAGTAATAAATACTTTTAAATAAAAGAATTTTAGTCCTATAATAAAGACTTTATCTTCCTTTTTACATTCATGTTAACCAGTCTGATTTATTTAATCACGAAAAAACTAAATTGACTTCATTTTATATAGAAACCGGTACTTTTAATCCATCCTTTATTCCATTGAGGAAATATTTGTTTTTTCCATCAAAGAATTCAAATATTTGGCCTCCATTATGCACTTAGAAATAAGTCAACATTGCGAGCAAATTTACTTAAGGTATATCGTACCATCAACCAATTTAACGTCTCACACACAAAAGAAAACAGTTCATTTAGGTCTCTTACTACATGCTTAAAGAGTTCCGGTACATTTAGTTCATGTTTGATCCGATGTTTAAGAACAATTGAGCGGGAGGAATACGTAAAGTTTTTGTTATGGAAAATAACATTCGATCCATTGTTGGTCAGATAAAATATTGGTCAATTTTTCTTACAAAGAAAGTCGCTTTTTGTTTTCGTAGAAAAATGAAATTTTGATATATCCAGTTTATCTTAGTTTATTTGGATATTTGGGGAAGAATGGTTCTTTCAAACGTTTTGCTTTATGTTATCTAACAAAAGTCGTCCGTAAAGTAATTTGTACAATTCTGTTAATTT
The DNA here is from genome assembly GCA_019973975.1 of Trichonephila clavata. Lineage (NCBI taxonomy): Eukaryota > Metazoa > Arthropoda > Arachnida > Araneae > Nephilidae > Trichonephila > Trichonephila clavata. The sequence continues at coordinate 158,201 of BMAO01028546.1, read as the reverse complement.
AATACTTTCGTCTTCCGGCCATTTTGGTCAATTTATTGTTAGTTTTTTTTTTTTTACATTTCTTAGAAATTGAGGAGAAAACTTCATTCCAGATTATTTTTTACTATGTTATTTACTTTTTTTTTTTTTGCTCTTTTAAATGCATTTTATGGAATTGAAATCGATGCGTTAGCCTTGGTTTGAGGAAGAAAGTAGAACTTGCATTGGATTAACTTCCAGACCAGTTTCACATAAGGCAACTTTATGCCAGTCAATTTGTTTTCTGTCACTACTCCTCCAGTGCGAAGAGGGGAGAGGATTTCTTTCGCAAGAGCACAAAGTTGACTGAAAAGGATGTTCCGGACTTATTGACGCAATGAGTGAGTTTAAAGAAAAAAATAAGTACCCACCACTTTTAATACACAAGTAGCCGTGTGTGAAGAGCGTAATTTCCCTAACATCCCTTTAGTTGAGTCAACTAATGGGGAGGAAAACGTTGTTTTCGAGAGCTTGAAAAAGTGGCAAAATAGAAATTGCCATTGGGCCAGGTGTGAAGGAATGTTATATGCGGGCACAAATTAACTCGTGCGAAAAAGAGCCCTAAATTCACAAATTCAAAATGATTGGGAAATTATTAACGCCACATTTCGAAGCTGCACTTTTGGGAATGAAGCCTGTAATTCTGAACCATGATCAGATGAAGTGGACGACACTAGAGCTGGCATCTCACTCTCCATACTTCCACATATACCAACGTGAGGATTTCGAGCCTCGTCTGATTTAACGTGCATAACCCCCCTATGTATGAGGACTCCTTTGTGACACCAGGACTTTAATTCATGACTCGATAAAAACAGTGACCATGATAAGGCGACTATAACCACTCCGGCTACTGCGCTCATAATGGTGGGTATCTTGAAGGTTAAATTTTTATTCATATGGTTTAATGTAATGAATTATATATTTGTGTAAGTATTCTTGAAATGAATTTTTTTACACTGAAACTGGATTCAAATCGAAGGAAACTTACTCGGAAGTTAAAATTTTATTGATCAAAACTAATTAATGTTTTAAATCAAATGAAATTATCTTACCAGAAGTACACATCAGGCTATTGGCAATGCATCCCCGTGTGACCTTAAGTCTTTGCTAGAATTTAAATATAAAATCTAAAATATCTCCGTTCGCCAAACTTTCATACCACTTGATTAATAGTGGAATCAGAAATGAAACCTTCGATCCCTCGATGATGGAACACTACCACAATATCAGGAGCTCATATAATTACAGAAACACTATTTCAGTTTGAATTTCACTGTAATTGCTTTCTGATTGGCTCAGATTAATGAATTTAAAGCTGCAATTGGAAGTCTACTTATTACAGTAATGGCTCTTACACTTTTGATCACCGCGCCCCTTCCCCCTTTATGTATCAGTTTAACACATCGCGGACTCCCAAGATATTGAAACTCCTCCGTGACTTTCAACGCATGGCTAAATGGTTTAAGGGTTTCTCAATCTTAAGACTGCCTCAGCTACATATACATACTTTCTAAAGCATCTTTTTTTCCCTTTAAGAAAACATTAAACATTTAATTAAAAATTACGTGTTAGTAATGTCTATGCAGTTGCAAACAATAAAAAACTGAATAAATATTCTTCATTAAAATTCATGATCTAGAAGAGTTTTCCCATTGGAGGTAATTTAGTGATCTAGTCCAGGATGGCACATTTTTCAATTTTTTCACTAAGCCTTTCAGAGTCTATATAAGAAGGAAATCTTAACATTAAATGAGTGACCTTCACGGATCTCCAAGAAAGGCGCTGAGGACTCTTGGGGGTCCATGGACCACAGTTTAAGAACCGTCGCATTACCAGGAAAGAGAAATTTAAAATGAAATCTCAAATAATGAATTAATAGTTAAAAAGGACTGCAAGTGAAAATGTTAATTTGTTTTGTTCGATAAGAATTCAAATTCCTTTAGTACGGCTCAAAATTTTATTTAAAGAAAAATAAAAAGCACGAGATGACTGATGAGGACATTGATTTGTCGTCCAAACACTACAATAAAAAGAAAATCCATTGTGAGCATTCTGTTAGTAATTCTTCTGTAGATGTAATTGATTTCTATTGATTGCCAAACAGAATGAACAACTTATGTATTTATGTTTGATTACTTATGGGAATTCTCTTTTTGAGATTAATCACGATAAAAACATGTGGCAAATCCATTAATTGCGACTACATCAGTGCTTCTCAAACTTTCAAAACTTGCGATCCACTATTCAATCATAATTTTCACGTGCCCCCCCCCACCTACATACAATAACAATGTATTGAATTCAATAATACTACACTTTTACACTAAAGCTACAATACGACTTAAAACTCTTGGATACCACCAGCGTATAAAAACGTCTCACTCAGAGTTATTTTCATGTGACGTATATATCCGTCTTTCTGAAGTACGATCTTTTCTGTGCACTGCTATCCATAAAATTGTTCCGAAGACTTTGGAATGCGATAAAAGGACCTTGACAGTGTTTGCGAAGGGTTCAGTTATTTCAGAGGATTTGCGTATTTATTCCATTCCCCCCCCCCCAAACATCACAACATACGCACGCTTTCGTGGAAAACTGTAGCATTAGGGAGTGAATCGCATAACTTTTAATCGGCAGTAAAGGGATTAATTATAAACCGTACAAATTATCAAGATAATTGTATATAATTTTATGTATGACAAGACTAATGGGAAGGGGTAGCTATTAAACTTGTTCTTAGTATTATTAAATTAATCATAAAATACACTGTACAGTAGTAATACATTTATAAGTGCAAATGTGAATTTACTTTTTACTATGTCAGGATGTATTTTGCTTGTTTACTTTCAGTCAATTGGTAGTTTTTTAAAAATAAGTTTTTGTTTTCGACTTTTCTGTATGCTTGCGCCCCTTTCATGGAGTTATTTTGCCTTCCAAGGGGAGCACGCCCTGCAGTTTGAGAAATGCTAGACTACATGCACAAAACTATGAAGTGCGATAAACAGGTACAATTTAATTTTCTATGAAGTTGAGTTCTATGGATGAATTAATAGAAATTAGATAAATGAATTTATATCTTTGATAAATGTTGATGAAATAGAGAAACAAATACTTTAAAGTGAATATACAGAAACTTCTTCAAATAATGTTTATTGTCATGAAAGCTCTTGACTAAACAGAGTTATAATTTACATGAAATAGCACAAATTATATTGATTATGTTATGTGAGTGAGAGAATATTAACGTCGCACTGATTAGCAACACGAGGGCTTTTGGCGACGGTCCGCGTAATTTTGAACCATGGTCAAGTGACGCGGACGACACCTGAGCTGGCACCCCCTCTCCTAACTACTACACCACACCAACGGGAGGACGTTTGATCTCTTGACAGATTTAACGTGCATCACTCCCCTACACGGCGGATCTTCAGTGTTACTAGGATCGGATAATGTTATGTGATCAGGGTTGGAAAGGATAGGGAAAAAATGCGTTTTTATAAGATATTTTTGCATGCGCTATTAGCAAAATCAACTTATCACAAGTAAAAAAGGAAATGGGCTTACAATATCTTGATATACAAAAGCAAAAACGTATGTTTTGATAATCTCGGACATTTCGAAATGTTCTTTATTTCTGTAATTGGATGAACAACCGAGTTGCATATGCATCGGTAGAAGTTTATTTCGCTGTGTTATGATTCACTTTGCTTGTATTCTGTCGAAGCTGTTTTTATGAAATTTGAATTACATTGAAATTGGTTTTTCGTTGCTTCTTTCCGGACATCTGTTGTGTAATTCTGTGAATTTAATCTGAGATTACAACATCTGAAAGACGTATTCCATTTATCAACAAATGTTTCCTAAAAAAATTCGAATTTTCCTGTATAAGATACGATTATATACTTTTATTTTGCAAGGTTTTAATTCTTTACCATAAAGTATCAATTGAATTTTAGAAAAAAAAATTGAATAATTTACATACATTTCGCTTTCTTATTGTATCCTTAAGAAACAAATGACATTTTTTCTAGATCTTAATATCAAAGTAAAGCATTTTCTGCATATTTAGGAGTCGGTTCTACTTATAGAACAGGATAACGAATTTGGCTTTTCAAAAGAATTTGAAATCATAATTTAATTTTATTATAATTATGTGATAGATTAAAAATTCTAAAGTTGCCACTAAACCGATACGAGCCATAATTTTAAAGAGAAAATGCTTAAATTTTATCTTACTTAATAGGCAATTTTAATTTTGCTCCTCGTGGTAAAGTATAATGGATTTTAAAGATTACAACCCTATTTTCAAGGGAAAAGCAGTCACATGAATAGTATTCTTAAGTTTAAAAGGCACAAAATATGACTTGTAGATTTAATTAGGCATGCAAATATGTATTTTGAAATATATTTTCTATACAATCATGATTTCCAAGTAATTTTAGTCTTTTTTTTAATTTGCCTCGAAAGATTAATTAGTCCAATAATGAAATATCACATCATTTACATAAATCGCTTGATTGCTTGCGACTAAAAACTCCTTAGAAAAATTAGGACTATAATATTCTGAAATGTTGTTCGCAACTAAACACGATGGAAAACTAACACAGAAAATAATAGATTTAATAAGAAAGAAAAAAGCGAGAACATAAGAAAATTTTAAGAAACCACTTTTGAACACAATTTTGCAGTTTTCTATGCAAAATTATTGCTAGCATAGCATACAATTTTTGCTTCCTTTCACAACTTTTACTTCCTTTCATTGCCATATCGTTATTTAGTTGATTAAATGGATAAATACAATGCAAGGCGTTTCTTATTCATTTCTTTCGAAATACTTGCAGCCCCCCCTCCCCATCAGGGCCCCTTAAATATGGCTACCGCCACAACGGTTACAAGAATGTTGTAAGAAATGACGCAACATAAAATGTCGCAAGAAAAGCTGGGTTAGTTATACATTCCTCCTACTTTATCTTAGGTTTACAAGATATTTCTATTTACTGAAGTTCTTGAAAAAAAAATATTCCTAGTTTTTTTTCTGGAATTTTCCTTCTAGTTTAATATAGTATTTCAAAAATAAATTTCACCACACGAGTTGTATGATTTTTGCTATTTTTGAAAAATGTGGTAGGATTTTGAATAAATTATAGTTTAACTAAAAAATACCCTTATAGTTAATCCAACTAAGTTGTAACTTAATCTTTTAGTCGCCAAATCCGGAAATGGAATCTGAAATTAGTCGCCAGATGCAGGATGGGATCTGAAAATGGGAAATAGCTAACTCTGATGATCCTGATCAGGACAATAGAACAAAATTATTAAATTATTGTATTGTCATCGGTCCGGGACAAGTGAGTAAAATTTCGAATTCATCTTTTAAAGTGGGTAAAAATTGAGTTCAAATATTTCGTTACATACAAGTGAAGCTCATAAAAAGGTGTTAAAAAAGGAAATTTTATATATATCAGATGAATCAATTAGCAAGAAGCAATTTTGTATTTTTATTCCTTGAAAATAAAATTTTGTCTGTAATCAGTACAAAACTATCAGGTGGCATCAATGTCGATTGTGTTGTTGTTGTGTCCTTCCCGCTGGGGGAAGGAATGAAAGTTGCCATTGCCTGTGAGACACACACAGGTTGGACTTCTTAACGATAGATGGCGACACCACCTATCTCCACCTCCACAATTTTAGCATGAAACTGAAGGGGAGGGAAATATTCTCCAGCCCCCTGCACTCGTGGTTTCTGCAGCGACCGCCCACAAGACTTTCGGACCCACTGATTTAACGAGCACGTACTCCCTCTATACTCGGTGGTATTTAGTGGCATCGGGCATCGAACCCAGGCCCTCCGGTCTGGAATCCGATGCTCTAACCACTAGGCTACCCACGGCTCTATCAATGTCGATTTTTTTTTATAAATGTCGGACTTAGAAACAACAAGAGGACTCTTAGTGACCGTGACGGACCTTGTGATTTCAAGCTCCGGTCAAGTGACATAGGACCAATGCCTATAGATAATGGATAATTATTTTTTAATTCAATCGCATTCTCTCTATATAAATAACTTGGATAATTCTAACGAAGCCTATAGGATAAAGCAAGTAAAATTTTCCATCCGAAAATACGCATTAGATATGTACATTTATTATTAAATTTCATACAGAAAAAAGTAATAGAAATTAAGGATTTGAAAGTGAAATTACGAAAGCAACAGTCTAAGTTTAGCTCGATTATTATTCTATAAGAAAGAGTGACAAATTCACAAAAAACATTCGAAATAATATCTTAAGGTAATGAAACAAGCATTTTAAAATGGCTATAATTTAAGATTTGTCAAACTGTAGTCAGCTGAATATCAAATTCTTGGAAAGACTAAATGAAACTCTACTTTTTAAATGTGAAAAGTGAATAAAAGGTTATGATTCAAGTGAATTAATTTCGCGAAATGTAATATTCAGTTAAATAACAAATTTCCTAACACGATGTAAATAATGCCTAAAGGCGGATGCTGAATTTGTTTTTCACCCTTTATTCACACGTTGTAAGGGGCAAAATAAGTAGGTACTTTTATGATGTAATTATTTTTAATATTTTGACGTAAATAGAGCTTCCTTCTATTTTGTGCGTAATTCTATTGGAGAATTAAACACAAACTGCGAGCTCTTATCAGTGCTCTACGTGGACTCTGACATTAAAACATAGAGGTTGGATTTTTCTTTTATGGGTCATTTTGTTAAGTATAATTCACGCACAAAATAAACCAGACCAATTAGTATATAGAAAAGCAGTGGGCTAAATTCATGTGCCGTCATGGTCATATGATAAATGCAATCGTGTTTCCAGCTGAGTGTTTCCAGCTACACTTTGCTATTGCCAAGTTTTGGTTTTTGCAGAAGCTTTCTTTTAAAAAAAACATTTACCCCAAATAATGCACAAAAGGAGCAAAATGCATTTGCTTTAAAAGGACATGGATAAAATAAGTTTTTTAATTTTAAAATCTTTAAATTCTTTGCATTTTTACCCAATTGTTAAATTTAAAATTATATTTAAATTTAACAAATAGATAACAAACGTCAAACGTTAAAATATAACGTTTTCCCATTGAATTCAAAACTGACACTTGATTGTCTCCAAAATGTATCCTTCTTAAATTTAACAGATTGGCATAACATTACGACAACTAAATGTATTCCTTTCATAGTATATTAAATGGACAAAAGGCAACAGATTATATATATAGCTAACCTCTTGAATTATTAAATATATTTATATATTTTATTGTATATATAAATTCTAAACACATTTTTATTTAAAAAATATATACGAGTCCTTTAGTACAGTGCTTCTTAACCTTTTTGTCACCACGAACCGGTCAACATTTAATCTTATAACGGCCCAGTGGGGGGGGGGGGAGGCTATACGTGGTTCTTTATATTCTAGATTTTAATTTAATAATTTTAATTTATTTGTATTTAAATATGCCTTCTGAATAAAATACAGTTTCACCAAAGAATGAATAAAGTGATTTTGCAGGGAATATAAAATGATTCCCATAGAAAGTCGCACAAACCCGAAAGAAATACACCGTAGAAAATGAAATGGAAATAATTTGATGTTCCTTTAGTAGCCCGGTACCATTTGATCCACAAGTCGGTACCACCTCCCCAGGTTGGGGGACCACTGCTTTAGCATAAAGATTGACGAAATTTGAAATTGAAACAAAAAATTAGGTATTTTTAATAGCATGACTAATCCTTCTGTAATTTTTAGAATATTTTGTATTAAGAAAGCAGTTATCTTATTATAGTTCTTGTAAAATAAACTTAATTCCTTTTGTTTTCTCCTTCGTGATTCTCTTGAAATGTCCATGAACTCCTCATTGAGAATCTCTGGGGTAAATTAATATTTTTCATCTCGTGCCAAGGGTATCCAATAAAAAGAGGTTCGACTGTTTTCAAAACAATGAATTTTCAAAAAGCATTCTACATATTTACTTGATAGTAGAGTATGGATGAAACCGAAAGTGTATTAAAAGAAATCTGGAACAAGTTCCAATTTCCGACCAGACATCCTCTCAAAATGGAACGATACACGCCATCCCATTTCTCTCTTTTTTTTTACCTGTATTTGACAAAAAAGACGCAGAATTTCCGATTCTTCCTCATTTCAACTACCACCCAAACAATGGCAAACAAGAGTTTAGTGGCCTTGGCACTAAAAGGCTCCTGTCATCGGGATGGTTTACGTTGCACGCCTGTCAACCAAAAGCGTGAAGAATAGGTTGGGATTCATTGTCATCGGGTAGTTTGGATAGCAGGCAAGAGGGTGCTTTTTGGTTATGTTGTTAATATTTGATTGTTCCAGCGCTTGGGTTCGAGACTAAAATCATCGATTGTGCCATTATACAAATGGGTAAGAATCAACACAAACAGGATGCAAGTTAATGTTTGTATTATTAAAAACAGTCGATATTCGACAACATGATGGATGTGAAAAATTCAGTTTTATGCAGGCGTACTTAATTGACAGAAAAAAAAGTGCTTCTGAAGTAAAAGTTGGGACTTTTTTGTTGTTATTGTTTGTATTGTACGTCGTAGCCAAAGTAACGAGAATGCCATTCTTGGAATAAAATTTTAAAGTATAATGAATAAGATCTTAACAGTGGTGGAAAATTTGTTTATTGTTCAACACTAACCAACATGAGAACTGTGAATTCCATTTATTTCACGGACAAGGAAATGCGTTTTGGAATCGCGAACTTTAAATTATTTCGTATATTCCATGAAAAATAATCAATTTGGTTATTAATTTTAATAATAAATAAGGATAAAGTGCTGTAAGATTTCCCATATAATTTAAACACTGGAACCATAATAATACTGCAAAACTGGACATTAGAATGCATGGAGTTTCGGGCGATTACTATTCCCGTGTGTAAAGTTCAAATATAGGGTCCGGTAAAAAAACCTCCACAGTTTTAAAAGGCAGTTACAAACAAACGAAACAAGATACAGAAAAAGTCTTATTTGTGAACAACAAATACGATGCCATTTTACACTAATTCGTTTTAACAATTATGTCCGCGAAACGGCGTCCTCCAATGGTGACACATTGACTAAGGAATATCCGGTGGAATGGCAGCCACCGTTTGGGTGATTGCCTCCTTTACTGCTTGCAGGGTTGTAGGATGTTTGTACACTTGAGGGTTTTCTATCGCCCAGTAGAGAAAAATTTGTTTATTCACAGTGTCCGACAAGTGGAAGTGGGCCTCATCAGACGAAATCAAAACAGCGCAAAGGGAAATGTTCCGAAGAACTTTCGAGAAAGACGTATGTGTTCGTCAATGTATCGCCATTGCAGGACGCCATTTAGTGGCTATAATATTTAAAACCAATTAATGTAAAATGGCATCGTATTTGTTGTTCACAAATAAAAGACTTTCTGTATCTTGTCTTGTTTGTTTGTAACTCTTTTTGAAATTTGGGATTGTAAGTTAAAAATATATATTTCATTGTTAAAATATCAGTAATAGAAATATATGTATTCAGAGATTGGTTTTTAAGAACACCAGTACAGGAAATTTTCTACTTAAAAGTTATTTTTAAAAATATAGACTCAAAAGATTGATATTTTTTCTCGTTTACGGATTTCAAGAATAATATTTCTGACCGTATCTCTTGAAATACAGAATGAAGTAAACAATTAAAATCAATTCTTTAATTACTATTTGTTTTTAATATCCCAAAGCTGAATATAGATTTTAAACAAATTTCTTAATCCATCGTTTACTAGGAATTTATTTAAAACTTTTCACATAATTTGCTACACAATATTTTTAAAACTACACTGTATTGGCACAGATGCATTTTTTCCCCATTCGTTCAAAAGAAAAAAAAAAGGGGGGGGGGAGGATTAAAGGGGAAAATTAAAATTACCCCCGGATCCTTTTTAATGATTAAAATTAATTTGTTTTTGTTCAAAAATTGCATCACACATTACGTTTATGATAATAACGTGTGTTAAGCTTGACTTCATTTAATTGCGTACAATAAAAGAATTTTTCCAAAATAGAAAACTTAATAGCTTAATAGGTTAACTAAAGTTTAATATGTTAGGTAGTAAAAAACATAAGTTATAGTATTTAACTAGTACAAAATTACAGGAATATTTCGAGTATTTTTTTCTTCTAAACATACCCAATTATACTTCGTACTTCACATTTCTGAATAAAGTTCATGGAATTTGGGTTTGTTCCCCTTGAAATATTACCACAATATAAATGAATATTAAGAAATGCCAGAAGAGAAGACTTTTTTAAAGCAAGATTGAGATCTTTCAAATAAAAACTTATATCAAAAATCGTAATAAATGTCAAATATTTCTAAACAAAAGGTATTTAAAATCCGTCAAATATGAAAATAAAAATTTATGAAAGTATTGGGGCTGTTTAAAACACATATATTTAAGAAGAATTTCTTTATAAGAAGCACTGAACCTTCTAAAAAAAAACTCGAGTGTATTAAAATTTTAGCGCCATTTAATGCTAGTAGCTTTGCATGCTACTTAAATATGGAAGTCTGTGTCAAGGAGGTTTTGACAAAGTTCAAAATGCGGCATACATTTGGAATATCGGTCCAAACCAACCTCCAGATATTTTTATGATCGAACATCTAACGAATATCAATATGTGACGGCGACGCATTGACGCATTTAAAACAGCAAAACGTTTGCATAATATATCTGCTTTTATTTACAAAATATCACAATCAACTCCATTACCTTGACCGAGGTCGGGATGATTTAGTATCATGTAACACGTTTCATCATAATCGTAATTGCAATCGAATGAACTTCTCAGGACAGAAGGGAATGGTCAAGGACGCAAGGTAGGCCATGGGGAACGAGATTCCGGATTGGCGCGAAAGTTCATTCTTAACTTTGTCTTCGTTTCGCTGCCTGAATTGTAAAATATGGATTGGTAACATGTTGTAGTTGGAAGAAAATGATTCTGTAGTGAGGACAAATGGAACAAATAGAAATTTTCATTAAATTTCGAATAGAATTTGTATTTCTTGTCCCAATTAGTGTAATTAAAAGGAGGCATTTTTGCTAAAAGTAACATTCTAAATACGGAGTACAATAGTGCTACATCTAAATTCTTAAATCAATTGCTGATGGAAGATCAAAGGAACTAGTTTCTGAAAGGAAACTAAATGAATTAGTAAAAGATCTATTTTAGCTTTTAAGTATAAAAAAATCCAGTAGTATATCGAATTCTAAGAGAATTTTTTTTTGTACCGTTAAACCGTTTCATTGGATAATATTGTATAAGACTACAACAGATTTTAGAATGTAGGCAAAAAGAAAATTACATATTTTATTGATGGATTATATTCTATAAGAGCAAAGACTAGCCAAATTGTAGTAAAAAATAATTTAAAATAGATTACGAATGTTGGCTTTGACTGTCATTTTTTGGATTTTAAAATCTGGAATAAAGTCAAACAGTAAAAAAAGTTATTTTTCTATATTATACAGGTAAAATATCATTTAAATTAAAAGGACTATTGCGAAACAAATGTTGGCTTTTTATGGAGAAATTTTTAGTAATTTATGCATATAAAGTGCTTAAAAGCGACATTGCATCCAAAACAGTAAACTTTTACCAAAAATAAAACTCAGTTTTAGTTCTGGGTGTTTTAATCAATATTACGAATTATATCAAATAAAATAGCATTTTTTCCCTCTTAAATTAAACTTACTATAAAGATTTCAGATATTGTATTTTTGCTAAAATAACATTTTGCTCTCTACTCCAGTCGGCTGCTGTTTTATCGTTACGGTTTGTATTGGATACTGAATTTAAAATTGACACAAATGATCTTGCCATTAAAATTTAAATACTTCAAAATGAACACAATGCAGTGCATATCCCACAGCCTATTATTGTTTAAACTGATGCAATTAAGTATAGTTTCATGTATTTAAAAAATGTGAAATTCATTAAAGCAAAATATACAGCATTATATTCTTCCGCTATCAAATTTTTTCATTGTGCTTATCAAAATTTATATATTTGAAAATCAACACTCTAATAAACTAATTTTAACAGTTAAAATATAGATGTAAAAGAGTTAAAAAGTTGACAATTTTCAACCAAATTCAGTGGATAGTGATGGCGTTTAAGAACTCCTGGATTTCCATAATCAGGAGCTGACGATTGATGAGCTCATAGAAATGCATGAGAAAGAGCAAGACATTGAAGAATTGGAGTTCTTAAACCCAGTTCAATCAGAAGACCGAATGACGGTTGGGAATTTAATAAAGGGCCCATTTTTAATTGAAAAGGGGTTACAAATTCTTGAAAATACATACTCCAATCAAGAGCGCTCATTCTTTCAAAGAAATAAAAATAATTATTAGCATATTTAAAGGAAATTTTCTGAGAAAAAACTTTGAGTCGGCAGACTACTTGCTAGATTTTATGAAACCGTCTGCATCAAAATAACTTTGGCTTACGATTTTGTAATTTGTGTCATCTAAGGTTCTATATTAAATATTTTTTTTTCTGAATTATTTTCTTTAGTCTCCGGCCCCGACTAAAAATAATTTATATCTATTTATATACGAAATCATACCCCGGCTTACGCAATAGGTGGATTCGAGTGATAAGTACAGTAATACCCCGAACTTACGTGGTTATCTGAACGTTCAAAACGCAATGTGTCATAATTAGTATTCTTCCAAACGATATTAAGATCTTGTCAGACGATTTTAAGGTGTTTTAATTGTGAACGAGAGAGAAAAAAAATCTATATATAATAAATGATAATCTGCGATCTCAACATTTGTCGTGATTTACATCCTAGCTAGAAGTAGGTTACAGTTAAAACTGACAAGTTGAATTCCCCCCCTCTTAAAAACTGTAATATATCTCGTAAGGTATCGTTCCAATAAGAATGATGACCAGTTTTTAATCAGATAAAGTGATTATTTTTACACAAATCCTATAGATAAAAACATACCACGGAGGAATATTAAATTAAGGTTGACGGTCCTTTTGCGAAACTTTTTAAAAAAATTATACAGTTGAACCTCAATTTAACGAATTTCGTGATTTAGCGAATTTCTCTTTCCCCGATTAAAATGAAGGAATAAACCCTATTTAACTAATTATAAACCCCGGATTAACAAATTATTTCAACAATAGAAATTGTTATTAGTTTGTATCAGAACAAATTGATTTTTTCCCCAAATGATATCTTTTCGTCTGAAACAAGAAAAAGGATTTTCCACGTACGCAGCAAATTTTGACGGGAAAGGGAGCAAAATGGTTTTGTCACCTGCATGGTGCTCAAAGCTAAGGCTAGCGACAGGCCTAAAAATCTATTCCCTAGTCGCGATGAATTTTGTGGACCTTGATCTGATGTTACTGTCGATCAGGTGGCGTAAGTAACAACAAAGGTAAGAATTTAAAATCCTCCCGATTCCCCGATCGCCCCTTTTATAGGCTAAATTTTAAAAAACATAACCATCTAACATAAATAAATTCTCTATGCAAACTTATATGCTGTTTCAGTCTGTGCATACAGGGACGCGCATGAGTTAATCTTAAATTTAATATTTTTTAAAATTTGTTTTACACCGGCGTAGCCTCAAAATATTCTAAATATCTCGAAATTTAAGAATATGTTTTGTTTTTCTCAAAAATTGCAATTTAAATAGTCAGTGGTCATTACTTTTTACGCATAACGAGTAAACTCGTCATGACACAAAATCCTGCAACTTCTCCATGACGAGAATACTCGTCAATCACAGTTTACTGGTTAAATTCTCAGCACACAAGTATCAAATTGTTGAAATAATAATATACTAAGTCAACATGAATTCTATCGTGATATTTTTTGTATTAAGCCAAAATCAAGTGACTGGACAGGCACTTGCTTCTTCATTTTCCACACTATTTAATATAATACCCTTTATCGCTATAAGTTGTCTTTAAAACAGCACGCATATTCCATCAAATATTCGAAAAACCTCAGACACTAATAATTTTAACTTCTTCGAAATGAAATAAAGTATTTAATAGGAGATAAACAAAACTTCGCATAGTGTACGAGTTTAAGATGTACGACTAGAAGATATTGCGCTTATTTAGAATAACATTGATTAACACTAATTCTGGATGTTTATACGATATGCAGTAAAAACAACGAAAAACTTTTAAGAATTACGATTACTTTCAATAAAATATTACAGTATCGTTTTGTTACTTTTGTAATTTTTTAATCATTCGCAAAAAAACATTAAAAGCAAGAAAATATACACAGAAAGTGTATTCAAGAATATAAACGTATAAAACAATATCTTATGAATCATTTTTCGAATGTAAGTGTTTCTTTGAACATTACGAAAGAAGCTTAGAATAATGGAAACATTTTGAGGTCTACAAATGGCAGCTTGAGTGCGTGATTGGTTTCAATGATCTATAGTTATACGATCGCTATTGGCAAAGGACCTCGTACTATAGAACCAGTCAAGTTCTACATCTGAAATAAAACTGCACTCTCCGAATCTATATGTCACACATCTCTAAATCCTCTGTAAATAAAAACTAGAATATGGGGATCCAATGGAACAATTGTCAACCATACCGACATATTAACTTTATTACCACGACCGTCCAAAAAAGGTGCTGAAAAATTGTTTCAAAAATAAATTTGTTCAAATTTGATTTTAAATACTGCGATCCTGCTCATTTAAAAATTAACCCGTAAGTTAAATGATTTTAACATACCAAAATCCTTTTTGGAAGCAAGTAATATTACAGCAAATTAAATATTTTAGTAACTTCTAAAAATTTTACGCGAAGATTGATAATTTTGATTATATGGATATAATTACAGAAAAAGGCAATTTGAGGTTCCCTAACGTAAAAGTAAATTTTGGGCCCCTTAAAAAAAGGAGAAAACAAAAATACAAGCTTAGCATGTTTTTAAACATATTTAACAACTATTTTTTTTTATGCTTAAATATAATTTCGAGGTTTTGCGGGCCTTCCAGAATTCAGAACCGAAAATGCGCGCCCACGATTAAATCAGCTTCTGTTTGTATGAAATTGAAATATTCAAATACGACAAAACAAAAAGTGTTTATAATTGAGTTGAGAGTATTTGCAAAACAACGATTATGCTATTCGTCTGCAAACATGTCGACGAGGAAAACTTTAAATAGGACACTCTTCGATGTGTTTGCAAAATTTCCCCCACAAAAGACGGCTGACAGGGAAAGTATTGTCATTAATAAGTATGTTAATCTTCCTAACACTCATATGGCTCCATTCATAATGCGTAGCATTAAGTATCAAATAAACCTACTTCTAGGTGTTAAGGAATGTGGAAGAATCTTAGCATTTCATCTACATGTATTATTCTGAAATTCATTTGCAATCTGACGACCGTGATTCCATTCTTAACATTAGTAAAAGAGCATTTGTGTAAAAGGAATAGTTCTTTAACAGTACTCAAAATCGCGAGCTCTAAGAAATAAGTAAAAGAACGCGTCAGATTTTTTCTTCGTATTTATTTTTAGCAAGAAATATTTATAGATATCTTTGAGACTAAAAATTTGTTGGTTTGTGTGAATTTACACAGTACAAGAAGCAATAACAGAGCTATCAGTGACGCACTACGAAATCAAGGGCCAAGGTCAAGTGACGCGGTCGACACTATAACTAGTACCCTATTCTTCATTCCCGCTCACACCAACACAAGGCTTTGAACGAAGGCATTCGGCAACGAACCTCATAATTTTGAACTATGTAGGTCCACACCTGAACTGGTATCCTATTTTCCAAACTTCCCTACAACACCATCATGAAGACTCAGTCTCAACATTTAACATATATCAGCTCCTTTACACGACAAGTCTTTAGTGATATTTGAACTCAAACCCATTCCTCTCGACAGAAACTATATCTGCCATGTGACCACTCATTTCAAAAATCAGCATTAAGAGCCAATCGAATTTAACATGCAACGGATCCCATTACTCCATATTACGGTCTTCGACGCAATCAACATAAACCAGGAACTCGCGAGCCATGAAATTTGCTTGAGGATTTATGCGAATAAAGAGTCATATTGAGTTATTAGAAAAGAAAAGTTATTTTAAAGAAAAAGTTACGAAGAAAAACCATAATTTTAAAAAATATGTCTTAGAAGTAGTTATATATATATACATGTACGATAGATTTGGGATACGCTTATTGGAGCATCTGAGTTAATTTAAATACTTATTTTGCAATCAAAATACAGTTATATCCGTTAAACGCGAAAACGCTTAAGACAAAATATCGGTTAACAGGAAATAATGCAATGGACCCGACAGATTACTATGCTTTTTCGAAATCGCCTTACACGAAAAGATTTTTTTTTCTTTCTGAGAATGAACAAAATACATGAAACATCAGTCGCCTTGGATTGTCCTATTGTATTATTGGAAGAATTCATTGTAGTAGATGATAATAATGAGTGTACAGCCCCAATTAGAGCAGACAGACATTTTGGAGTATGTTCAAAGCTTAAAAAAATATCATTAAGGCCAGTATATAGCGCACACAGGAATTTTTCAAGAAGGGATGATCCAGGGTCAAAAGTCTACTATTCTCGTACCATGCTACAATACGCCACCCAACATATTCTTTTGATTTTGTCGATTTTCGGGAACAAAAACAGTAAAAAATGAATGAATAATTAATAAAATTAATAACAAATAATTAAAATTTACGTACTATATACACATAGGATTATAATTAAAAAAATTAAGGGCTTTGGGGGGGGAGGATCCGGACTTGAGATCCCCTTCCTTGTGCGCCACTGATTGAGGCAGATTCCGACGATGAAAATGAAACGAATAATGCAGCTCCAGTTCCCACGCCATCCGAAATGTAGAGTGAGCGAGCGAATATTAACGTCGCATTGTTTTCAGCTACAACGAGGGCTTTTGGCGACGGTCCGCGTAATTTTGAACCATGGTCAAGTGACGCGGACGACACCCGAGCTGGTAACCCCCTCTCCTAACTACCACACCAATGGGAGGACGTTTGAGCTCTCGACATATTTAACGTGCATCGCTCCCCTACACGGCGGGTCTTTAGTGGTACTGGGATTGAACTCATGACACGCTAACCATGATCTGATGCCTAGAACACTTGGCTACCGCGGCCACATCCGAAATGTGGAACATCACGTTAAGTATGTACAGTTATTTAGATGCACCTTTTCGAGTGGTGAAATGAATGATAAAATGGACAACATTGAACAATTTGATGATATAAAAACAATACAAAGAGAAATATTAGATTTTCCAAATAAATGTCTTGTTTTTCCAAAAAATTGAAAATTTTCTATTAAATTTCTTAAGTTTTTGTGAATTTTTTGTTTTATTGATTTTTATTAAATATATGCATATATACACACATGTCTATTATCTATGTAAATAAAATAAACTCTAAAAAATTTAATTTTGTTGGGTTTTTTACAATGTTTGTAACACGAAATTCCCTTAAAACGAAAAAATATTTCAGTTCCTTCAGTTTTGTGTTAAGCGATTCTTTCAATGTATTTAAAAACACAGTTTGCGTCAAGAAAAAAATTAATATAATGGATTGCATCTCAAAATTATTAGACTTAACTGTATATAGAGAGTTATTTTTAACCATAGAATTACGATTCCAGTAAATAAAAAAACTAGGAGAAATCCATTAGATTCCTTACAAATTTTTACTTAAATTTTTCACTGTAATATCTCTTCTATAATTACAACTTATCGAACAGAGAAAGGTTATATTTTTTAGAGTAAGTATCGTTTTGATATTTGATCCTTTGTCTAAAAATTTTATTTTCAGACCATATTTCGCAATTTTTTCTCTTAAGATTAGAAGAAAAATTGTTTAACTCTTTATTTCATAAAGTAAGACATTTTAAAAATATATATGATGAAATTACGTGAAAAATATAAATTCATTGTAAAAAAATATTTTTCAATAAACACAATTTATATACGAGGTACATTAATTAGGTTACATTTGAAATTTACTTCTAAACAATTTTTTCTAGGTTCTTTTAAAAAGTACGACTTCCGTGCAGAATAAAAGAATATTTTCAAAAATAAAATTTTCCCAATATAAACGTAGAATTACATACATTAAGAATATTCAAAAAGCAATATTTTACTAAATTTTTGAATTTATTTATAGAATAAAATCGGAAATATATCAAATGAATACAGTGATTTTTTATAGAAAATCGTTTCGTGTACTATATTGAGAAAATATGCTTGAAAACAAATAAGGAACAATGTTAAATACACCACCATTTTTATTGTATATTTCTGTCAATGATACAATAAATTATTCACGAAAAATTGATTTCACAAAAACCATTTATATTTGCTCGGGTGCGTGATCACCGTCGATTTACTTGAATAAATGATTAACTTTCGCGATTTGCTGAAGAGCATTAAATAATAGTTTTAAACAAGAGTAAAAGGCAATGCACCGGAAATATAAAGTGGAACCGATTATCATTTAAATAGCTTTCAGTCTTCAATCTACAAAACATTTATTGTAGAGAAATATTGAACAAAAAAGATTTGCTGGAGTTTGTGCAATTTTTTTGCTAATCCATGTAAACATTTGCATGGCTTTAACTGCGATTAATGCTATAAATGACAATTATCTTGATTCTTAGCCAAGTAACGAGGGTGATGCTTTTCTCGTAAAGTTAGCCATATCATGCCATTCTAAAAGAACTGAAGTCAAGTTAGATTTACACATTTTTCGTCGCGATGATCTTTAGCAGATTCGTAATTCGAATGAGTGAGCATTTATTAATATCGCCCTTTGAAGCTACATTTGAAAAATTGGCCAACGGAATTCGTAATTTTGAACTTCACTCAAATGACGAGAACGACACCGGAGTTAGAGTGAGTGACTAAACATTAACGTCGCACTGTTCAACTACACGAGGGCTTTTGGCGACGGACCGCGTAATTTTGAACCATGGTCAAGTGACGCGGAAGACACCCGGGCTGGCAACCCCCTCTCTTAACTACCACACCAACGGGAGGACGTTTGAGCTCTCGACAGATTTAACGTGCATCGCTCCCCTACACGGCGGGTCTTCAGTGGTATTGGGCTCGAACTCATGACACGCTAGCCATGATCCGATACCTTGACCACTTGGCTACCGCGGCCACCACCGGAGCTAGTAACTCTCCAAACTTGAACATTATGTCAACGGGGGGACTTAAAGCTTCGATAGACAAAATTCTTCAACTCTACACGGTGAGTCTTCGGTGACACTAAGAATCGAAACACATTACTCAACACCGGCCACGAGTTCGCAACCAGGATCCCTCGACTACCGCAGCTCCGAATATTGCTTAGAATATAATGTTTTTGAAGATTTGTTTTGGATTAGTGAAATTAAAGAAAACAAAATAAAATTTCAATTACAATCTTAAAGGTTTTCACAAAACTAGTTTCAATCAAACATAAATTTTCCCATAAGCAATATTCATAAGCACTGTTGTATTAGACAGAATCAAAATATTAGCTTCTAAGAAAAATAAACTATGAATAAAAATGCTGGCTTATAATAGAAATAAAAAAACTAAAATAAGTTATTTGAAACTCATACGAAAGTATTCAAATTTTATATTTGATACACAATAAAGAAAAAAAAACATAAATAAGGCACTTATTCTTTTACTTTGCTGTGCAGTTATGATAATAATCAAATTGCAGAATTTAAAACATAGCATTCCATTTTCTTTAGATTTCCATTAATTGAACGAGTAAAATATTTTTGCATTTAATCGAAATTTAAATTTTCTTTTATTCAAAAATTTAGCATAAATAACCTTTGATTAAGATGTGCGTGATTATTCCCATAGGAATAGTAATAAGTTTTCTAAGCCTAACGACATTTCATGGATTTATGATTCCATGAATTGTCTGCAAACGATTTTTTTTTATAACCTAAATACTCAGTTTGAAAGTGCCAATGCGTGTCAGTTAAATTCGCATTGGATGTGTAAGAGATTTTATTTCAATTTATCTGTCACAGAAATGCATCCGATTGTTTCTGATTTCAAGAAACAATAATTCGATATAAATCATATAGAACAGACAGGAAAAGTCATTGAACACAGAAGGTTGTTTTTTTTATTATTTATGTCCGATGTTATATCGATTTAAAAAATGTTCCGAGGTTCTATTATTTTCGTTTGCACAAATAATTGAAAGTTAATCATTTCTGTAATAACATGTTCGGTTCCCATGTTTTACTTTCAGTACACAAATGCATCAGGTTTTTCTCCAGACTGCCATTAGCAATTTCAAAATTTTTTATACAACTCCCACAAAAGTCTTTTTCTTTTATATAAATATTCATAGATGAGAATCATCTCTTTTATTGAGATGAGGATATCAACATAAACATAGTTTAAAATCGAATTATCTAAAAATTAAAAACTATTTGAATATCTTGAGGATTTTATTCTGAAAAAGTTCACACAATACTGCATTTGAATTGCAATTTTCTTTTCCTTGAATACATTCTAGAGCACCTAATTGCTTAAGAAGCAGCTTGTTTTCTTAAAATAATTTGATATTTCTCATTTCATTCAAATTTATTAGCAGGAAAAGGAAAACAATTATGTTTCTACTTTTACACTTAGAATGTTTTGTCTATTTAATTTTAAATATATTTACTGGAAAGAGTGGATGTTTTTATAAGAATTTATATACGGATTTTCATAATATCTAAGAACAAGATAGATAAAAAAGATAAATTGATGTAATTAATTTTTTTAAAAAGCCTCTTTGCACCAGTCGATCTTTAGAACAGAAACAAATTAAAACTTTTTCTTTCACAAGTTCAATGTTGTATAACAAGTTGTGTAAAAAAGAACAAAATTGAAATAGTTTTTTTAACATTTATTTCGAGGAAGAGAGATACAATAACTTTAGCGGTAAATAATTTTTTTAACCGTTAGAAATATTTATGGCGAATTTTTAAAATCTGTATGCCATCACACATCTTTCCATCACAGTCAGTAATTCCATGTACGAGTATTAAATTAGAATAACAAGTTTTTTTAGAGGTTTTATATATCTAGAGTCATTTAAAAATTACAGTATTTAAATTTACTAACAAAGACGACCGATTACGTTCGGAACCATGATTTTAAAAAAGCGGGAAAATGAATAATTTGATATTTGTCAGTTGAATAAGAATATAGATATGTAATAATGTTCTTTAAATAATTTCAAGAAAAAACTATTTAACGACAGTTTTTTGGCAAAAAATGAAGAATGACAGTTTTAAAGTATTCACTTTAACGAAAAATGAGCTGAACTGAACTCAGGGGTGCAACAGCTCATGAGGGGCCAAGGCCTAATGTGTTTTTTCAGTTTACGTGACCTTAGGCGATGGGGTGCATGTGCAAATATTTCGGTCAAATGGTCAGTCTGACGCGAAACCCTCAATGTTCAGTTCCCAAACGAGCTTGGTACTCATTTATCGACCCAATGAAGGGATGAAAGGCTGAGTCGACCTTGCCCAGCCCGGAATTTGAAACCCGGACCCTTGGCGTAGAAGCACGATGCACTACCACTCGGCTTCTTTATGAAAAATTATTCTGTAATATTTTGCCAATATACAGCTAAGACTTCTATACCGGGGTTGAACTAAAATTTTTGAAAAGTTCACATTATCTTCAGAGTTATGATCAATTAAAATAATAACCAGTGTGTTTCTTGTTAAAATACCTCTACTCTGAAATAAAATATGAATAAATCCACTTCTAAATTATATATTTCGAAAATCCCAGTTCAACCCCGGTATATAGGCAAAATGTTACAACAGAAGGATTTTCCATAAAAGAGTGTTTCAAATTTTTTTTTTCCATTTTCTGTAAAAACAATGCATTTAAAAAATGTTTTCTTGTAATAATATTCTTAAAACAACTTCATATGTATATTCTAATCCAAATGACACTATAAATATAAATAAGGTTATCCATTTATACGCTTTTTTAAAATTATGATTTTGAACATAATCACCTTAAAGCTCTTTCTTGTAACGTTAGATAAGTATAATACTTGGGCAAAATATTTCTTTTTGGAGAAAAGCTATAAATTCATATTCAATATTCTAAGGAAGAATTAAATGAAATTATTACAACTGAGTGGAAGCACGCACATTTGTATCAATCTGCTTTTTTTCGTTCATTGAAATTGAATTCTTATAAAACCTTCGAAAGCTGATACAAAAAAAAAAAAAAAAACTATTTCATTCGAATGATTTTGTAAAAATGAGTTTCCATTTCTTGATCACAATATATAAAACCACTCGAAACGCATCCTATATCGCAAAAAAAAAAAAGGCGTCTTTTTGGTCGTCCTACTCGATTGCAACAAATGGCAATTGCGACATTACGCAGTTTGCAGAAAAATGAAACGTTTGTCAACGTTCACGGGTGTCTCGTTGCAAAGTTATGTGGGACACGAAGGCGGGAATTTCTAACATTGTTTTTTGTAATTTGATGCCAAATTGCAATGCAAAAAAGAACTAAATTTTGTGTGAGTGTCGTCGTGGTGACTCATAACTTTGTGCTAACCACGTTCGAATTCTTTATTGTTGAATAAATACTTCGATCCTAGTGGCAACATAACACACGGAAGATAGAAACAAATGCCATTCAAAGTAGATTTTGCATATAATTATAATTTTTCACTTAGTTGTTTGTTAAGCATCAAACATTTCTTCGATGGTTTTGCAATAAAAAATCTGCTTATGTTTTTCAGGTTAATTTTTTTAAAAAAAATTAAAGCAAATTAGGTTTTAAATATCGAATTTTATTCATGTTTTTTTTAGAACGCGCGATGCGAATTTTAAATCAATAAAATAATTTCTTAATCTCATTTAAAAAAGGGGGTTTTACCGAAATGATTGAGAAATTTTTTACTTTAAAAATCAATATTTATTTTGTTGTGATCCAGTCAGCAAACTATTTTTACTTAATTTATCGAGAAATAATTTATTTAAAAAAGAACCATTATTTTTTCGGATGTAAACTTTATGTATATTTAAAAAAATATACAAGAGTTAAAAAATAAATTGGGATAACATAAAATGCAATTGTTTTATCACAGAGAAAATTGATCAAAACATGCGGAAAATAGAAAAACTTCCGAAGTAAATATATATATATATATATATATATATATATTGTATATACTTAATAACAAAAAATTTAATCTTGTGAAAATGTTATACTTACAATTTATTCTATAAGATTATAAATACTGAGGAAAACGTCAGAAACTGTATACAAATTAAAATAAATTTTGAATGAAAAAACACTTAATTCTTAAAAACATTTACCCCAGGTTAAAAACTTTACTAATTTGGATTGATCAAAAACATAATTTCTTCTTAAAGAGTAACTAAAAGGAAAGTCACTAATTATTGATTTACAAAACAAGAATGTGCTCATTTTATTTAATTGCTATGCTAGTGAGAAGGGATTTATAATAAATATCTAGTTAAAATACAACAATTGCTAATAAAGGCTGCATAAAGACTACAAAATTTAAAGGTATTTAATACAAAGCATTTAAATATTTGCTTGAAAATGTTTTGTACAATTGTTCCAAAGTAATGAAACAAATTTAATTCCCAAGGTTCAGACGTGTTTCTTAAATATTTAAAAATAAAATTCAATTTCATCAAAACAAAAGCTTGAAAGCAATATTCTACAAAGAATTAAAGACAAAAATACTATCAGAACATAAGCTATAAATGCTTTGCTATTGCTTTTGAATTTCACATACAAAATGAATTCGTGTTTAAAACATTTATTCTTTGATTGCTAAAAAAATTCTTATATTTACAATTAAAACAAATAATTTTTTAAATTTAATTTTTTTTTTTTGCTGTTTAACGTATGGAACATTTTATTTTTTAAATCAATATATTTGGGTATTTAAAATCTTTAGTGTTTTTAATTCTTTGCAAACTTAAAATTTCATTAAATTTAAAATTTAGTTTGAAATTCTCTCATTTGACAAATAGAAAAATTACGAACTATTCTGAATAGCTTTTAGCTATTGAATAGCCTTTTAAGCACATTTTTATCAAAATTCGACATTTTGTGTGTGTATATATATATAAATAGTTTTAATATATATGCACATTTATACATAATTGCTGTTCATTACATTGGATTAAATTACTTTGTCACTCTTTTAACTCCATTTCAGCACACAAAAAGAAAAAAAATCAGGAAAGTAAAACCAATTTGAGATAAAAAAAAAAAGTGGCTAATATAGTGTGTTGCGAGAGTAACACTAAAACGTTTTTATATTATTGCAACTTACAAATTCTCTGAGGTAGAGTTTTACTTGGAATATATAACGGAAAAGCGAAAACTGAATTCTTTAACTGGATTAATAATGTATTAGGGTTTTATAAAGGTATAAACGATTATATTGCGAATTTTTCCTCTATATATTTTAAAGGATTTGATATATTTATGGATGCTGCCGATATAAATTAATGGACTGTAAATTTAACAACAAAATTTTAATGAGCGAAAACGGATGCCAACCATATATATGGGATCGCTATACTTTTCGAACTGAATACATGGTTACTACAGTTGGCTCGGAGCGAAATCTATGGAAGGAATTCTCGCCAACTGGCGCCAACAATGGACATATTTAAAAGTATTCTTTCTTTAGATAAAACAAAATTGTTTAAAAATCAATAAAATTAATTTCTTAGAGAAACGAAAACTTAATTACATTCTGTGCTAAAACTACAAATAGTTCTTTGTACTTACATTTAAAATTTTATAAAGTCAAAATTGAGTAAATTAGTGAAAATTCATAAAATATTATATTATTCGTACCATAGTTAGCTTCTATGAACAAATTAACTTTATTTATACTCCGTGTCTAATATCCTCCAATATCAAAGCATTGACTTCTATATTTACAAAAAAGATTCGAACAGATTCAAAAACACGTTTCGTGTAGTTTACAGTTTAATTAAAAAGGCTTTTTTTTCTCCAAACAAAACAAAAACTTTTCTAAATTAAGGATATGTATCTTTTAGTACAGTTCAGACACGACAATTACAAAGAAGTTTGTAACGGTCCACTTAACTGCGGTGGGGAAAACCACGATTCTTGTTCGTTCAACGTGTAGGCCATTGTAATGCAAATCAGTTCCTTACCGTTGTTTTAAAAACTGAATGAATATAATTTATTCTTTAACGTGTAGCCTTATCAGGAGAAATCCTTTTCTGTTATTTTCCTATAACAAGTATTAGATAAATATAAATAATTGAATTGAACGATTTGGTTCGTCAAATTTAATAATTGAACGCAGATGCAGCGCTGTTAACCCCAAGTCTCGTGATTTAATTCTTTCATTTATCGTCTGCTCATGTGTTTGCAATTCAATATATATATTCATTTCGATATATATATCGTTTGCTTTATGTAACTAAACTAGCTAGTGGAATAAAAAAATTAGATTCCGCTTGAATTTAAAAAAGTTATTATGTTTTATCGTCTCTTCTACAATTTATTTACACCAGCTTCGACAGAGCAATCCAAACAAATGCAATGAGGGGCTTGAAAATAAGCCTTTCACTATCGTATCACAATCAAAAGATAAGACAACCGAAAGTATTCTATTGGCCCAATTTCCATATGAATTCTCTTATGGCAGAATTTAACTTATACTGTTTGCTAATCTTTTGAAAATTCCAAATAAATGCATTTGGTTGTAAAAAAGCACAACAGATTTTAAAGGTGTTCTTCTCCGTTATTAATCCTTAAAGATTTGACGATATTTGGCAAGATCCAAGATATTGACTTTAAAAAAATCCACCACAAGAAAGGGATAAAGATATATTTTCAGAAACAACTAATAGGATCTACCTCGGCTGAGGGCATTTAGTTTGTTGATTTGTTTTTAGTTTACTTAGCACTGAATAGCTGTTGGCGAAGGATCTCGTATGATTTTGAAGCCCCATAACAATTTTATTCAAGCCAAGAGAACGACATCTGAGCTCAGACACTCCTTTCTCAATTTTCAAACCAACGGGAGGATTGAGCCTAAGCGATTTAACGTGTATCAGCCCCTCTACACAGAGTCTTCAGTAGCACTAGGTTTCAAACCCTCGACTGAACACGGGCCACGAGTTTGCGACCGTGACTACTCCACAGGAAGTAGCTATACAGTTGGTAAAGATTTTGTCGCTCTCATAGAAAGAAAGGTATTTGATGTAACCACTGATAAATCGAGGTAGAAGAGTAATTTAAAACTCTATAGAAGAGTGGTTTAATGAGGCTCTTCAAACGCGTATAATCTGTTTTTCGCCATGTCCCAAGATTCCCCCATATGCACATTATAAACTATTTCTACTATCTAAAAAGTACGATAGCACCAGGGCCCCGTAAGAAGTATATGCTCAAGAATTTAAGAATAAAAATAATTGTGAACCCTCAATACATGGCGCAGACGACAGCCAATTATTTTCCTTGTAAAATAAATTTTCGCGCTCTCATAGAAAACAAAAGCATGGAGCATACAACTTCAGAAAAGAAATATGCGAATATTTTTAAAAACCTCTTCATGGAAATTTTGATGAGTGCTATTTATCAAGGAAGACAAATTTATAGGATGTCGCGTTCCTTAAGCATTTCTCAAATATAAATTAACACTTTTTTTAATAATTATGGAAACCTATTCCATTTTCGATCACTTTGGTATCCGACAACGTTCTGAACCGTGATTTTCCAAAGGAGTACTAACGACTATATTTTTTGAATATTTTGTGTCACTTAGATTAGAATGCACGTATAATTAGAATGGACGTATGAACAATGTTTTAAAGACATTGCAATAAAAAATTTTAATGAAATATTTGGGCAAAAGATGAACATAGAATTACATACATTAAAAATATTCTCCTTTTATGAAAAAAAATGCTTCTATAACAATATTTTGTCTATGTTTTGCTCAGACCACTTTACAGAGCCTGAACGAGGATTTTTTGAAATATATTATTTAGAAGTGAATTTATCCATATTTTAATACATCAGAGTGAAAAAATGTTAGCAAAAAACACCGATTATTATTTTATTTGGAAGCAACTCTGAAAATAATGTGAATTTTTTGAAAATCCCAGTTCAGGCTCTCTGGAGATGTCTTAGCTCTTACATACACATTTTAAAGTAATTATAATAATTATTAGTATTATTATTGTAGAAGTATTTTTCAAAAAAGGAGAATGTTTTGAAAATAGGTAATTCTAAGATAATTTTTTGCGAAAATATTTCATCACAATAATTTTTTTATTGTAATAATATTCTGAAAACAATTGTATTGGTGTATTCTGATCTAAGTGACACTTTTGTAGCCTTTTGCAAAATCACGGTCCCGAACGTAGTCTGATATCTTAAGGCAGTGTTTCTCAAACTTTTAATATTAGCGACCCAATTTTCAGTCAGTTTTTTATCGTGTCCCCTCCCTCATACAATAACAATGTATTGGATGCAATAATAATGTACTTTTACGCTAAAGCTACTATACGACTTTAATTATAAACAGCACAAATTATCAAGATAATATTAATTTTATATATGACAAGCCCATGAGATTCGCTAGTAATTATTAAACTTATTTTTAATTTAATTTTGATAAATTATCAAATGCATTGTACAGTACTGATACATTTATAAGTATCAGTTTAAATTTGAATTTTTTTAATATGTCTGAATGTATTTTTTTTTGCCTCCTTTTAGTAAATTAATAATTTTAAATCTATTTTCGACTTTTCAAAATGTTCACTCCTCCCCCGTAGAGTTATCTCGCCCCCCCAGGTGAAGCGCCTCACAGTTTGAGAAACACAGTCTTAAGTTATTTGACAAGATAAATTTTGATACATCAATCTATTTAATAAAAAAAAACCTCAAATACTACACTACGTGAGTAACTTCAACGGTAATATAAATTTCCATAATGAAAAGCCCTAATGGGATTTAATAAGTCGAGCTTGTACTGCCCTAAGACATAAATTTTTAGGTCATAATACGACAAGTTTTATTACAAACACGACTGAACCTAATGAGCACAAAGAACAAAACTATTATTTGATACCGAGGAAAAAAGTGAAATTGTCTTGCAACAATCGATTTACGCAACAGCAAAAGTATATTATAACAAATGCGTTGCTGGGACTCATTCCAATACAGGGAAAAGATGGCGTCCAGAAACAGATTAATTAATTCCCACATTCTGCTCGACTAAAAGAATCAACTTGTCGCAATCATTATCGATCTCAAACTATTAAAGCAGATCGTTATTGGATATTGGCTGTTTAATAGGTAAAGCGCGTGACAAATTGTTCCATTTTTGAGCTAGGAGAAGAAAAAAAAGGCTAAATAAGTACGCTGAGTATTTCCTGCGAGCATCAGTCTGATTTGCATTGCTAATTTAATGTGTTCCGAATCAAAACCCGTTAGTTTTGCTTGTTCTCTTCGATTAAGTCACACATAAAAAGAACGTATTTCACCATTTCTTTTTCTTGGCCTTTTTCTTCGCTTTAGTCTATAATCATTTCGATGTAGTTGGAAGTCAAAATTTTAATTTAGAGTAGTTTTTGCTCGCGGTGTATTATGAGACCCACACTCTACGCACTTTTCCAGAAAGAAAAAATTCGGAATATTTTAAGTTTGTGACCAAACCCCCGGCATTTTAATGACCTAAAAACTTATATTATTTGTGAAATGTATTCAAAAGTGCTTTAAGATTTGAAAGCACACATTTATAAAACGGACAGCGAAAAATTAAAATATCAGTTTCATTTAACATCGAGATAAATCAAAGCATTTTTGAAAAAATTTGCGAATATTTATAATTGAGACAAAAACCGAATTACTCTCGATTCATTTGCATTAATATTTTTTCGGGCATATTATGTATTTACTTTGTTACATAAAATCTTGTTAATTGTATAATAATTGAAATTAAATTTTTTTAAAAGAAAAAACATGCATAAATTTCTAAATGGCAATACTTTTCCCTTTTAGCATGGACAAAAGTAAACAAAAAATTTTAAAAAATGACTTTTTAAATGATACCAAGAAAGATGCTACAAAATAAGTATTGGAAAATCTTTACAAGGTTTTTCTTTGAAAATGAACTTCTCACCAAGTTTAAACCGAGTTTTCGTAATTGAAAGAGGTCTAACAAAAAAAAACACCTACATCTTAATGTAAAAAAAAAATTAAGATTTAGTAAGCTAAATTTACTGTTTTGATAGTTAACCTTTTAGAGCAATTTAAGCGACACAACCCAGTTCACACATCGTTTTTAAAAGCTTCAAACTCTTATAATATATCTTCTACTTTACAAATTTAACAATTTGTATCACGAGATTTCAGTTTGCCTGTTCAACTCTACAAAATAAATCATTGGCGTCATTTCATAATTCCGAGTCATTGTTAAGTGACAATGAAGACTTGATTTTATTCGATTTTTGATTAACGGCACACTAAAACCATGGGTCGGTTAACTTATCTGTGGCGTGCCAAGCCAATCTACCAATATGATTCAGCGTGCCACACAGGACATTTTTGAAGCAATTCGATTCCCGTGATAATGCATGCAGAATTGGAAAATAGAGGTCAATAATTTAGATTTACAGTTTTATTATATATTAATTTTGCATAATTTAAAGATATTACTTTACATAAAAATAAAGAGCATAAATTGTAAATATTTCTTTGACAAAAAGAATAAAAATTTAGTTAATAATTAGTTTAGTAATTAGTCATTATTAGTTGATGCGTAAAAACTTATTCGTGAATTTAGCCATTAAATCAATATCGCTTTTATGGATTTTTTCAAAGTATGCATTTGTTTTTATTAATGCTTTTGCAGATTTGCGCAGAAAATCTTATTTGTCTTGAACCTTTGTACTTCACATGTTCTGCAAAATAGTCTCAGATCGAAACTAATCTCGAACTATACTCCTGTTGTATCAAGCTATCCATGCCTGAGAATTTTAGAATATGAATATTTTACGAGGATCTACAAATATTATTCATGGAAAGGAAAAATTTCATTTTCAGTAACATAACACTAATGGTGAGCTGCTAAGTTTTGTATCCCAATTAGATATATAAGCGAAAGTTGAATTCCATGCCCACTCACATGCATCCTTTTGGAATTAACTCTAATTTACTCAAACACGCTATAGATGAAATAACTAATAACGTGAAATAACTAAAACACAATGTGACGTTTAAGATATCTCACTTAGCAATAGTTTGCCAAGCTTTGTTTGTGGTTACAAGCTATGCACGGAATTTTTTTCTTTGCTTAATTCAGTTCATACATACAATGATTTTCCTACCTAAACGGGATTATGAAATCATGCACGGCAGTGACTTTAAATTCATCAGTATAGGTGTGCGAAACTTCCTAATGGTGTGGCATCACTAACTCATTTTCGTTTTACATATAAATCGTCAACTTCTGATTTGGAGAATCGACTTGATGGAAAGCTACCCATTTTAGGGCCTCATCCTGAACGATCCGATTGTATGATCCCGATAATAATCTGATTGTATGATCTGCTCAAACAGAACTAAAGGCAAATAAATTTGCGAAACATACGAACGACATCTTTTACTGCACGTTGTGTGGACATCATTTTAAGATCATACAAAACTTAAATATTAAAGTATTGAACTGAACACAATGGCACAACAGCCCATGCGCTCAAGGCCTACTGTGCCTATCTCTGTTTATGTGACCTTAGGCGTTGGGGTGCATGTGCAGATGTTTCGGTCAAGTGGTCAGTCTGACGCGAAATCCCCAATGCTCAGCTCCCAAGCAAAGTTGGTACTCATTTATCGACCCACTAAAAGGATGAAAGGCCGAGTCGACCTTGCCCAACCCGGGATTATTATACATCAAATATATCTTAAATGTTTGTTTCTACCGCTGATATTTCATTTCCCTAATAGCAAATATAAGTTTACACCACATTGAAAATAAATCTAGTATAAAGGTTATACGTAAAAAAACTACCATACAACTAATTACCAAACATTTTTAACATTTCAATTTTAATAGCATACGGACCGATTATATACATTATACGACCGAATGGTGATGAATAAATTCATTTCATGCCCTACCGTCAAGTGATGCTAATAGGTTTTAAAAAAAGATAAAAAATACTTTTATACACCAATTAATGGGGGAGGATAATTTAAAAGCGAAACGGAAATTGCGCGCGATTTTATGCATCAATTATTAAAAAACTTCCTGACTTTCGACTATGGAATTCTTAATTGAGATAATTGCTTCAGCTTTCGTAAACATTTACAATAGTCGTAATCGTGCTTGGTATTTAGATATTATCAAGTATGGAAAAACCAATATTTGACAATACAAAAAAATTCTCATAAAAATGAAAATTTTTGATCCAATGTATATAGTTTATTATTGCTATTCTTTTAATTTAAAAGTTTTAATTAGAACAAAAACACAGAAATGTTCTTTTAATTAATAAAATACAAATGTGCTTTAAATCTTAGGAAGTATTGAGAAATAAACTTTAAAATAAGGTGTTAAATAAAAACTTATACTTTTAACCTATTATATCTGCTGTACGAATAAACATTAACTTATATGCACTGACGCAGCTAATTCTGAATGGGCCCCGTATCAAAACTCCTTCGAGGCCCTTTCTTAGGAATGAAAGCCTTGTTAATGGTACACATGTTGAGGCCCCGTAGATTAGGGAGCCCGGTATTATTGACAAGGTTGATACGGCGGTAGCTATACGCATGTGAATAAACAATTTTAAAAGTCAATTAAACAACAAAATGTTCGTTAATTCAATTTTTGTTCCGATTTGATATTTTTTTCTCTGGAAGAAATTTAATGATAATTTATGTTTTAACTTAAATATGTATTCACATTCAATTTTTTTTTATATAAAAAGTATACTAGAGAATTTATTAATAGATGCAACACTAGAGAAAAATACAGATGTAATATTCGATTCATTATCTAAATTGTGCTAGATTATTCACGCATTTGATATTTAAAATAGCTCACAATTCAGTTATATACAGCTTTAATATAATTTATTCGGAGCGTATGAAGAAAAATAAAATTGCAAATGATGCAATTGGTAATCTGAAGCGAAAATCTATTCGAATTTTGAGATCCGACAAGACTAATAATTCTTACGATAACCATCAAGTGAAAAATTGGCTATAGTAAAATCAATAAAAACATACGTATACATTTTTTTTATCATTTTGTGCATTATTTTGAATGAGAAATAAAAAGGAAATCAATACATATTCAGTTTTCTTTTAACTTAAAGAGATAGAGAATTTCATTTTAACGTATTGAAGACGTAAAACATTGTCCACAATAAAAAGACAAACAAAAATGAATAGTAAAAATTGATATAAGCTGTTATCTACAATTTAATGCAGTCATGCGGAAAAAGATTCCCATGATTCCTTTTCATTTACATTAGACCGAAACAGATACCAAAACGAAAATTTCTAAACATCAAAATCCTAGTAACCTTATTCCGCGCAAAAATCACTGATCGAGTTCTGGTCCCTCCTACCAAAGTTCACCGCTTAACAGCAACGACCTTGCCGCGGTCGGAAGTGGGTGAAAGGTGTTCCCCCTGAGAAAATACCTGCGTGCATGGCGAGTGTTGACCTGCAGAGTCTGGAATTCAAGGTCATCCGGCAACACTTCCTATTGACGTAGGTGTCCAAGTGACGTCGTTCTCTGTTTGTACTCGAGCAAGTTGTGGCAAAAGGGGTTCAGGTCTCCAAAGGATTATTTTGCGATAATAGATATTTGACTTACAAAATTGGATTTCTTTTAATCTGTCTAAGCTACCGATTATTCTTTGCTAAAAAAGTGCCATATTTTTAATTTAATATCCTTTAAAAATAATACTCGTTTTGTTTAATAAAGACAATGCTAATTTAATTATTAAATTTATTTAAATTATTATTAGGTATCGAATCAGCATTTTTGAACCACAGATGGCAAATATACCGATTACTCTTCCTTATTACGTCAGGTGAGGCTTTGTTTAGAAATGTCACCTAGAGTTACTGATGAAACTTTGGAATATTGCATTATGATCAAGAGTACAATTAGGGCAATATCTTAAATTTCTGAACCGGTTTGAGGCCTAGTTTCATGAAATATGCAACTTCTTTCTTCTACACGGCAATACTATGGATGAATCACAAATCTTGCAACCTTACTTTAACATCCTCTAACACGAAGCTTGCTACCCGTCTCTTAGCTATTGTGGCTCACATCCCATTTAATGCTTAATTTATGCAATAACATACAGAAAACTATTAATCCTTACGATCGTGTTCGACAAAAGTGATTTTCGAACCAATTATCTAAAACATGCACATCGATGTCCTATTATTTAAAACGACAATTCTTTTATAAGAGTTGAAACTTTGATTTGCTATTCTATTTGCATCACAAGCTAGAGCTCTACAACGAGCTACTAATGATGAATGTGACATTTCATTTGGTTACGCAAGCACATCAACTTCTGAGTTATACGTAGTCGACGTGGTCTTGCATCAATATCGAAATATACTATGTACTGTCGCCAACGAACCTCACTATTTCAAGCCATTATCCAGCTTGATATAATCCAATGATATTTCAACCATTTAAGCGAGAGCAAATGTCCACTTTTACTTCAAAACTTTCTTTAAACTCGCCAATTTATTTGCTAGTTATTCTTCGAGATTTGATAAAATGATCGGGAAGAATTATCAAAAAATACCTCTGATTGACACTAACGTTAAACTTCCATTCAGAATGATGCAAAAGAAATCCAAGAAATGCCTTAATGAAATGCAGATTATATCAGTGCAATACATTGCGTAGGCTTACAGGATTTATGAGGAAATATCCGTTTCGACCATGTCTCAGCCATCAATCGAATCGAATATCAAATGTCACAAGAGAAACGAAATGGGTGACAAGACAATACATCGATGAAAATTTACGAGACTTATTAATATAAATTACTTAGTTCATATATGAATATATTCGTATTTATAATACGAAACTAATGGTTAATCTAGAAAAGAGGAATACCTTTCTTGAATGGAATTTCTTAGATTTACTATTATATAATGCTTATTTTGTACTGCGCAGACAATGCTGTTTCGTTATAAGGGATAGCCTTTTGCAAATATGGAAGCTATTTTATTATGGAATTGAAATAAATTTCTCAATTCTGTACTACAACTGTATTTGGCTTATTGTAATAACCAACTCACTTCGTCTTAAGAATCGATAACTATAAATATCGACAGTTATAAACATCGAAATATAAAGCACAAGTCAAGAGACATGCAAATATATGCAATTATGACAGCTTAAATATTTGGTTATCAAATAAACTTGTACAATTTATCTTCATATATTTTTAAAATTTTTATTTGAAAATTTTAAAGTTAATTTGAAAAGTATAATTTATATTTATTTTTGATAAATGTAGCACTTCAGACTATTTTTTAATATATTGAAGACTGTATGTAGTGGAAATTATATTGCTTGAATTCCTATTTATACATTTTTTTTGCAAAATAAAATAAACTAATACAATAAAATATGTGCGAATTTTCTAAATGATATTAATAGTTAAATTAATAAAATAGAAGTGGAACTAGTTGAAAAATAAAAAGGGTATTGACAACTCCCACCTTCAAAGGGTTAATAGTGGAAAAGAATAACTGGAATCAATCCAAAAAGAGTTCTCTGTGGAAAATACTTCTCTAACACTAAATCTCATCCATGATTAGATTTTTGACTTGTGTCGCATTTTGAATGTACACAAGGGCTGCTGGCGGCGGACATCAGTCAAGTGACGAAGAAGAGAGACTTGAACTGGCTCTTCAAACCTCCACAACAAACTCTAAGATTCTTATTCTCGACAGATTTTTAACATGGTTTCCTTACCCACATTGCTGATCTTCAGTGGCAGTAGGATTTGAAGCCACGACTCGACGGAGTTAGTAAACATGACCATTCGGATACTGCGGCGACGGAATCTCACCCACACAGTCGAATTTTATAAATAAATAATTCAAAACCTTCCACGTCTCAAATTCCCAAAGCTGCTATCATGTTGACACTGGTAAAAATATTGAAATGTTTGAAACTTTTCAATATAGAGTTATAGAAATAAAATGAAAAAATAGAATTTTTTTAAAAAAACAATTCAAATAAAATTTATTTCCAATTTAATTAGCCTAAAAATACTAGCAATTGATGATGAATCCAGACATTTATAATCATGATTTATTTTGTATTAATATCTATTTAGATCATAGGTTCCCAACCTTTTTTGAACTGAACCTTTTCTAATAAATATTTCGATATCGCCCCCTTTTCTAGTGAATATTTCAACACCACCCCTTTTCTAGTGAGTATTTCTATACCACCCCCTCCCCTTCTAGAGAAATAAGAGTGTACATAATACATGGTGAAAACAAGAGTTAAATTTTTAAAAGAATATTCTATTACTAATAGAATATATTTTTTAATTTAAGTTTTTCCTGAAGCCCGAATTTTTTTTTACTTGTGAATCTGGAATAGCTATTGCCGCAAATGTATTTAAATGTGTAATATTATAAATTTTAGTCAAAGGTAGGATATTGTTGAATTGAAACGCTACTGAATTTCTTTTTCATTTAAAAGAGTGGTATAAAAGATTTAGCTTATCTGTTATAAAGACAGGCAGGGGTTCTGATGATACGAAGTAATTCATAATAAAAATTATTGCTTTCAAAATAAATATAAATTGACAGTTTCAGCCTTTAAAGAACCCCGTTAATTCCTGGTTAACATATTTAATTCTGTTTCTTGGATAATATACATAATGAAATGCAGTGAGCAAAACATGTTTTCCTATTGCTCACAGACAAAGACAACCCGTGCACTTCAGAAATTAAAATGCACTATATCATTCAATTTAATGTAGGTCTGAATGTAAAGTAATCTTTCAGTTTTTCATCCACTTCCCATACTACCGAAATATGCGAGTCTTCATTCATGTGATATACGAATGATTTAAATGCATACAATCAACATATAAGGTAAACAGTATTAAAGTTTACTTTTGTCAGTACATAATCAGCGTGTTTTTTAGTCTTTTTTGTTTAATCTGCTCAAGCCCCTCCGTGTCATCTCAACGGCCCCTGAAAGCCTCAAACGCCCACAAGGGGGCGTTATTGCCCACGTTGAGAACCTATGATTTAGATGTACAAGAGACTTATTAACGATAAATATTGCAAATTTAATTCACGCGGCGAGATTCTGCGAAGATGACATCTGAATTGGTACTTCACCTTTATTTCCCCACAACGCGGTTGCTTTGGGGCTTCATTCCATTTGAAGAGCTGCAGCTTCTATCTTTTACATTACAGCTATAGGACGAAATCTAGATTCGAATCAACAGATCAACTTTAACATCGCTAACCACGAAACTCATTCAAAAACACAACCAATATCGAAACAAAGCATTAGTGGACATTGAATCCTAATGGCTCCCAAAATCGAGAGGTCTCGATGATTTTGGGAGCCAATTGGATTCAATATCAGCTAATGGATATTGGTTGTGTTTTTGAATTAGCTTCATTCAAAATTTACATATGGCATACTTTTCCATGCCTTTTTGTAAATTGTAACCACAATCAAATGAAATAAATAATGCCTCATTTGGTAATTCATTCTCCTGGATTGGACGCTACACTGTGTGAGGATTTTGAAGTCTAGTTACATTTAAAAAAAAACAATCATCCCAGATAACGTCTCGTATACTTAAGGATGTATCCCGCCTGACTCAAGTGATACCCAAGTGATCGAGGTATCGTACTCGTGGGAGGCGTTGTTTCATTTGTTTCTTAATTCCGCAAAAGCAAATGCTCAACGAGTTTAAAATTCTATTGGCGCTCGAAGATCTTACATTCGTGTGATGAGAAAGTTAGAAGTGGAGTGCCAGCTCGTGTATCATCACTGTCATGATTCGAAATTACAAGACACATCGCAATAGCTTCGTGTTGCTTCCAAGTGTGAGTAATAAATAATCAACTAATCCGCATGATTGAAATCCATGATGGTTTGGCTATAAAATTTACCATTTTAACACTGCCATCCAAAGCAGCGATACATTAAAAACTAATAAAGTACAATAGTTTTTTTTTGCAAGCTGTTTTTTTAAATGCAATGAAATAAAAATGGAATAAACACGTGCGTTGTTTTCCAACGTCATGACATTTCCCAAACAACGGATATGAAAGAAAAACGCGCTTGACACACAAAAGCGGGTTTTTTTCTTGGAACGTTTTCCCACATCGAGCTGACGTGCTTAAAAACGCTTTAATAAAGGTTATTTCCTAACGCATTTGCTCGGAAACACGACCATGCAAACGAAAGAAATAGTTTTAGCACTTTGAAATCAAAAACAGTGCCCCAGATTTTCCGGTAATCTGGAGTGCGAACTTGTTCAGTGAATCCGAGAAGCGCCGTTAGAAACGTTCATCCACAGCCTTTGCACACTTATTGAAGCATGAAGAACCTTGCGCTTCCGGATTGAAAGAGAATCTCAACCATCTCTGAAAGGCCAGACAAAAACTAAAAGAACGCTCAGGATTGGGAGACGTAAAAAGGAGGTTTGCGAGAGATCCTTGTTATTTTTTAAAAAAATTTTCCACTAAAAGAGGAGCTCTTTCTTTTCATTGAGAACACATCTGTGCTATCACTTTATGAAATGCAAACAAAGGAAATTTAGGACGCAAACTATGTGCCATATTTGAGAGAGGAATTCGTTCTTTACAAAACTGTTTTTGAATGAAGCTTAAAGCCTAATGAATGGAGAAACTGGAGTGTTCAACGTATGCTACAAGAAATCTTGGGAGATTTGTATGGAAACAGATATTTCAAATTCATTCGTGCGAAAACTATTTTCTTGTTGGGAAGTTTATATTCGCTAAATCACCCACTTTGCTCATCTTCTATGTGAGAGAATTTTCAAGCTAATATAGAAATGGTTTCAAACACTCCATTTAGTTTTCCATGAAAAAGGCAACTTTAACATCGAGATTGAAATACGAAGCATTTAATTTATAAATCCAGTAAATTCTTCGCTGAAGAATAAAAAGGAGGTAGTTCCTTCTTGGATAGATCCTTTAAAAAGATATCAGATTGCTAAACTTTTGAAAACCCACTCTTTGTGGCTTTATCTCGGATGATGGGTTTTCTATTTTAAATATCTTGTTCAACGTGATGCATCGGCCATTTTGTAAGTTGCGAGTTTTCTTGTAGGATGATCGCTTTTATAACAATGTTTTTACGTAATGGCAATTTACGCTACATAATAATCTACAAGAGGCTTAAAAACTCACGCTCTTGATTTCATATTGCGAACATATTTTAAATGTTTTGAAGGACTTTAAACGTTCATTTTAAATATCATAACTGAAGATTATTTGAATTACGTGAATGGTGCATTTAAAAGCAATATATAAAGAAAGCTATTTTTATAACAGTCTTGTAGCAATAATCCTTAACATTTTAAGTGGCAGTTTGCTGGCTGACTTGAGATTTTGTCCCTTTAGAATCAACTACAAGAGGGCTGTTGGTGACTAATTTTGTAAACAATAATGGAACCCTATATGGTACCTCAAGTTCCCGCCTAACGTTCCACACTACGTGAAGATTTTTCGGCTCAATTTTATTCAACTTGAAGCAACCTGCAAAATTCTGTATGAAATTCCTTGGTGGAATCATGATTATATATGTATCAAGAGTTTCGTGTATCTACTTTTCTTTTTAAATCTGGATTATTGTATAGATTTGAATACAATAGAATGCATTCAAAAGAGCAAAAAATAATAAAGACCTTTCTGGAATTACATTTGTCCTACGATATATTAAGAACCATTTCTAAATATTTCTTAATTTTCCGAATACTTACAAACGAATTATTAAAAAAGGTATAGAAATGTTTTCAAAAATGGGAGGACAGTTGTAATTCCAAAGATCTTATTTTTTGCTCTTTCGAGCGCCTTTTACGCATTTAAAATGAAGCGTTCGTCCAGGTTCGAGGAGGAATGTAGAAACTCAGTTAGGCTTAACACACTACAATTTCAAATAATCAGTTGACGGCAAACTTAACTACAAGTTACCATTGTCTCTAATTTTAAGAATCCTTTAAATGTCCAATGGAGTTTAATGTTTGAACTATAGTTATTTATTGATGATTAATCACCTGACATTAACCCACAAGCTTCCAAAAATCACTACTCACAGAAATAAAAATTCAAGCAGATCCGTTTTTCAGTGTCACTCAAGACCCCGGCGGTTCTAAAGACAAGTTATTGAAAGCTAACCAAAAATTGGATATAATTTACTCGTACATGCATACGGTCCGAAAATTAAACGACCTGGATTTTATTCCCCCTCAGCACAGCTGAAGTTTCTTACAAGCCACAGCCCATATGCTGGGGCCGGTGCGTATACGTGATCAGCATGGAAAACAAAGTAGCGGAGATTGTAAAGGTAAAGACACAGAGCATCAGGTTAAGGAACTAGTTTGGAAAAGAGAGAAAAAAATGATTTCTCGTGACCCGCCGGCGGGGAAAAATCGCCTGAATGACCCAGCGAGGCGGCAGAGAAAAATAACGGCCAAGAAAGTAAACTCTCACAGTGGGAAAAAGCGGGGATGTAAACATTCTTCCAATTTTCACCCCCTACCCTTTGGTCGTGCCATGCATCCATCCAGTTAAGATGTTGCATCAACCGATTTATTTCCTGAAATTTTTGGAAGTGTTGGATGAGAGCAGAGGTATTAAGTCCAATTGTTTATAAACGCCACACTTTGAAGCTGCACGAGGGCTGTTGGTGATGGACCTCGTAATTTTGAGCCACGATCAAATGACAAACATCTGAGCTGACACCCCTCCCTACTCTCTACCACATATTTGACATAAATCAGCCTCTTTACAAGTGGGTCTGTGGCACCAGAACTCTAATCCACGCCTCGGCAGAAGTAATACCAGCGAAAGAGAGGCTAGAAAACTACAATAAATTGCTATTAAATTATAGTCCCTAATTTGTAATACAAGGCAAACCTTTTTAAATAACTTCTTTTGTATCCAGCTCTCATTCACATAATTTTTTTTTTTTTGCTAAGTTTCCTTTAAAAAAAATTAAAAAATTTCATTCTCTTTTTACATAAGAATTTTTCTTCGCTTGTTTTAAAATCAAAATTTACAAGAAAAACAGTTTTGAATTTCATTTCTCATATTTTTGAAATAATTTATTTTTTAATTCGTAGACTTTTAGATAAGTGAGAAGTGCCATTTGCTTTATTGCGACAGTTTCTGAAATGCTCAATACATATAGAAAAATTTTCATTAAAAATCTGCCTTTTAAGATAGGCATTTAAAAATGGAGTACTTTCTAATATCTGATACAAATAGAAATTAACTTTTATAGAATAGAATTTGTTTTTTGTGTGTCGAAAACCCATAAAAAAGTTACAAGTTAATTTATTAGTCTTGTATGTGTGCAAGAATATCCCACTTAGCACTGAATTTCATTATAAGCTGGGAGCCTATTATCCCTGTATAACTTTTACATATATTCTGGACAATATTTTATAAAGTTTATAAAATTAGAACTCAAATTTTCATAGTAATTTTAATGTTTAAAAAAATAGTAGTTTCAATATTATTGAAGACTGTTGTTGGCTTGGGCCAAAAAACAGTTAAGAAAAAAAAGTGTTTTTGAATGACAAAAAGAATTCCAATTACTTTAGTACAATGAGACAAAAATTGAAAAGGGCACAATATATTTTGTTCAATCGACAGTATGCATCTTTCTGTTTTAAAATAAATTCTATTTAATAGCTAAATATATATTTTAAAGCCCTAAGAAACTTTTATCTCAACGATACCCGCATCTTTATAATATGATTAGGGTTTAATTTTTCGTTATTTCTATTTTTTTACGAGTATGCTCCATTTCAATTCAAAGGTTTAAAATTCTTAATCATTAGTTTCCGGCACGAATTAAAAATACCAAACGGAAATTAAAAAATTCTCAAATCCTCCACAAACATTTTAAAAGATTTTTTTATTAAAAAAAACCATTAAGTATTCATTGATATTTCCTTTACCAAAATAGTTGTATTTAAGACAGTACACAAATTGACTGGCAATTTTTAAGAAATGAGACAAAATTTTGTTTCAGCTGCCGTTACTCGTTCTGTTTCCCCTTTACGTATAATTAAAATTGTTTTAAAAAACTATCTAAAGGAATATTGGAACCACGTAATTTTGAACCAGGATTAGATAACATTTCCCAAAGTGGTTTAATATTCCAAAAAATCCCATCAGTTTCAGAATTTATTTTTTAACGGCAATAGATACACAGCGGCGGAATAGTTTTCCCGACAAGAAATAAAGAACCTTAATCTAAAATCGAATAAAATATCAACTAAAATTCTGCAAAAATTTAATAACATACAAAAGAACACACGAACATTCCAAATTTATGAATGGCTGTAACAATTTAATGACTTCATCCTCAACGTCGTCTTCGATCACAACACTGGATTATTACAAATGATTTTGTTATGCTAAGATATGGTCTTTATAGAGAACTACACCTGAGCTAATATATTACACGTGAAACTTCTAAACACACAATCCGTAACAGATCTCCAAGGATCAATTCTATACAAAAAGGAACAGCCTTTTTATTCATAAACAAAAGGATCTTCAGCCGTAGCTGGGGTTCAAGCCGCGATTCA
The DNA here is from genome assembly GCA_019973975.1 of Trichonephila clavata. Taxonomy (NCBI): domain Eukaryota; kingdom Metazoa; phylum Arthropoda; class Arachnida; order Araneae; family Nephilidae; genus Trichonephila; species Trichonephila clavata. The sequence goes on along the minus strand of BMAO01028546.1, from coordinate 116,175 downwards.
CCTGTCAACCAAGCTACCGCAGTCTCGCTTTTGTGGTTACTTGTTCCATCAAGTAGTTAAGATATTTACTTTATTGGAAAAACTATAGTATCTTGTGGAAAGTTCCGTAACAATGGTCCTACAAACCTAAATTGCTCTTGTAGACGAAATTATTATTAAGTGAGTAGTAGTTGGTAAAGAAAGCCTACGTTCTTGAGTATTCTGTTCGATAAGTTCCGGTTCCGAGATTAAACTAGACGGTTTCGAGATCAACCAAGCATGCATTTCCCGTGGAGCTGTTCCATTTCGGTAAAGTTTAATGTAGTTTCAATAAAACCCCATTCACATTCTTTCAAGAAAAAAAAAGTAACTTACAAAGCTTTGAAAATAAAAATATACATTTTTAAAATTTTTTCCAAAAGAAAACTATAGAAATTCAGGAGTTCCTTAAATTTGATTTAAAATAACGTTGCATAAAAAAAAAGGGAAAACTAGTCATTAATATTAACCATTATTCTCTCTGTGAAATCTTCGTTGAATTCACTAAGCAGAATATTTTTCGTAAAGTTAATTATGTGATGAGATATGACGTTTCATTTATGTTGGGGTAAGCAATATTTCCACGTTAACTTAGCATTGCTAATCACGAATTAGAAAAGAGCGGATTAATACTCCTAGCTGGACTGAAAATTAAAAGGTAAAACTGGTAGCAATACTTATATACATTAATAAATGCAAAATCAAACGTTACAAATGATTGAGGTTTAAAGTGATTTACAACCACTAAAAAATGTACGAAAGCTATTGTCATTGAAAGACATTGAATATTATCGTCATATTTTGAAGCAACATGAAAATATTGGTGAAAGACTAGGTAATTTTGAACCACGGTCAAGTTATGAGGATGATATCCGAGTTGGTACCTCACTCTCCAAATCCTCACCATATCAATTTGAGGACTTCGAACCTCGAAGAATTTAACCCGTGCAACAACCTACCTACACGCCAAATCCTTCAGTGTGGCACGACTACAAAAATGCCGGCCACAAGTAACTGAACTATTACACTCTGCTTTTGCGACTACCACGTATTGGACCATTATTTCAGCCATGTTCAAATGAGGAAATTATAATGGGAAAACTTGACGATGGTAAAAATATACGGTGCATTCATTTTAAACAATAAGCTATCTTAAGTATTGCGTATTAAGTTATTTGTTGATGTAGTTTAAGAGCCACCGATCACAAGAAATGTAAACTTGCTTCAAATGCCTTTTTTACGTGTGTTCTAAATTTCTTCTATAGAAAAGCAATGATAGCATACATAGTTGTTATGAAAGAGATGCCTCTAATTCAGTTGTTCTTAAACTGTGATTCGTGGACCCCCGGGGATCCCCAGCGCCTTTCTAAGAGGTCTCTCGTTTAATGTTAAGATTTCTCTCTTTTACAAATTTTGAAAGGCCTCGTCGAAAAATTGAAAGATGTGCCACCCTAGACTTGATCACTAAATTGCCCCGATGAAAAAAATTCTTGAGTTGCCCACGACATCTCTGAAAGTTCTGATGCTTTTCCTAACTACTTATTTGCGTGAAAAATTTTCAGCTCTTTATCTCAAAAATCAAAGAAAAGACTGAAAGAAGGGTAGAAACAAAATAGAGACTGCAGATTTCAAATTTTACACACACTCACATAACATCTGTAAAAGAAATGTAGTGCCATTCTTCTCAGTAAAAATTCTAATCATTACATTTAAGTGCATTATTTATTAGAAATTAGTATTTTCTAATACTTTTAATAATATTTGTTTTCTTAAAGGAAAAAAAAGTTATAAAAAAGTCTAAGTAGTAACGGATTATTGAGGAACCTTTAAATCACTCAGCTATGTGTTGGGAGTCAGGGAGGGATGTCTCAAAATCCCGGGGGACTGCGATGTCAGGCCGATACATAAGGGGGGGGGGACGCAGTAATTGGAAAGTTTAAGAACCGCCTGCTCTAATTGATATTTAAAAGAATGCTTTTGAATCGTCACTGTAAAATTGAAGAACGTTTGCTATTTTAAATATACAAATGCAGAAAAATAAAATTGCGCTAAATGCTACATCCATTTATCAATTTTAAAACTGATTAAAATACTGATTAGTAAATTTAAACATTTTAGAAAGTAAAAGTTGCTGCCATATTTCAGAAAATAAGCTCAAAAATCTCGACGCCATAAGAAATATTAGGCACGCAAAAGTTAAAGTACAACAGTTCATACGCAATATTGAAATATTTTTTTACATACAATTCGTTCTCGAAAACTTTAAAAAAGCCCATATTTTCTCAAGTTTTAAAAAATACATTTTATAAAAAAAGCTCTACGTATGGAACTGCAAAACAATTGTTTGACAGTTTATTTCAGAGTATTTTATAAAAAATTAAAGAAAAGGTTTCTTTTTCGGAATTTCTTTTCAGTCTGAGAAAAAAAAAATGTTTTAGACCTACTCCGTTCAAAAGCATGAAATTGCATCAGCAATTTAAAAAAAATTATTTGACATTGATTAAATATTTCAAAAATATATTCTTTGAAAATTATGGTATCATAAATACAAATAAATATTAAAGATAATATATTACGCAAGTTTTGTATACATATGTAAAACAAAACGAGGTAAATACTAGAAAAATTTGAAACGACTGGCTAGATTTTATAAAAATTACCTATTTTACCTATGTCGTAATAGGGAATTTGGAAATATCAGGAATCTTACACGATTTTTTTTTATTAAAACAAAGTATTCTTCTAAGAACTCTGTAAAAGTTTCGAACTTCAATTTTTTTTAAACCAAAGCGGGTGGAATGAAGTGTGACAATTTTTTTTCCATATAAAAGTAATATTTTTTCATAATGTTTCTTATTAAGGAAAGTATGTAGCTTTCCGAAACGAAAAACAAAATAGCTGCCACTTCTAATAAAACTTTGTGTCCAATATTTAGGAATTTTACCACGCTCTATTTCATTATACAGAATATAAGCAGATTGCACGTTAAAAGCTACTTTGTATCGAAACCCTCAATTATATTTTGAAAACTACTTTTTTTATCTGCTTAATATGGGTGTTATTTATGTAAGATTAATTTATGTAATGGTAAAAAGCAGGATTTGTGTCTTAGTTATTTAACCAATATCAATCATGCATTTCAAAAATTTTAGAATCTAGAATAGTAGAAATTTTAGTGGGAAAAATTCTACCATAATTTGTGTGTGGCTTAGTAAAATATTGTTTATTCCTTTTAAATTTTTGAAACATTGTACCAAAATTATGCGTGCAGTTTTGTCTGATCTGGTTTTCTAAATGTAGCTATCCGTCAAGAAACCTTTACTGAAACACCCTATATTAATATTTTATGTTTTGAATTTTAGTTTAAGCATTTCAAAACTTGATGTTAGCTTTCACGTATATGGAATTCAATAGTAAAATTGGAGCATTTATCTATCACTTAAATTACCTACATAAGATATTCTAAAAACAGTATAATTAATATAAGAACGAAAAGTTTCTAGAAAAAATATTTTTATCATCAAACTAAACTGAATTATCTACAGAAAAACATTTAAATTCGATTTGAAACGACACAGTAGCTTCACATAAACGGTTAAAATGAAATGTAGCATACAGGTGAAGATTTTGGTAATTTTTTTGCAACTTTTATAAAATGGCTTGCAAACTGTTTTAAAGGTCACCAAAAAAATAAAAGTTAAATAAAAAATTTCTGAAGAAAATCATTTTGAAAGAAAAAAAAATCGTCAAATATTGAGTGCTCACTATAACTGAACAGCCCAAGTTTGTTTTTTAATCTAATGGTAACAGAAAAATCAGATGATTTTGAAATCTTATCGGAATTTTACAGAATAGCTACTCATGCTCCCTTACATATCTAGAAAAATGAATCAAGAGCTTTTCATCTGCGACATACTAGTTAGGAAGATAAAATTCTTGTTCAATTTACTCCTTTGGCGACGGGGAAAAAAAGACGCCAGCAGCTTCTTTTAACACTTTTTGATAAGCTTCATTTGTTTGAAACGAAATCTTTAAACTCAATTTTTACCTTTTAAAAAAGGTCAGATTAATTCGCAATTTTACTCACTTATCCAGGGCCGAGGACAATACAATACTTAAATAATTTTGTTCCATCGTCCTGATCAGGATCATGAGGATTAACGATTTCCATTTTCAGATCCCTTGCCGCATCTTCCCAGATTTAGCAACTAAAAGATTAAGTTGCAACTTAGTCCGATTAACTATAAAAAGGTGGTTTTTTTAGTTTTTTAAACAATAATTTATTTGGTGTAAGACTCGTATTTCATTCATAAAAAGGCATGTTTAAATACTATTCAATTAAAATGATTAAATCAAAGCAATCTAAAATATAAACAATCAACGTGTTCCCTTCAGCTGGCCTCGGTAAAATTATCAAGCGCTGACCGGTCCGCGGCGATAAAAGGGTTGGGGGTGCACTGCTTTAGTCGTATCAGAACTAGATCCCATGACTCAAAAGAAACAGCGCCCATCAGGAATTCGCGTTCTTGGTTAGTAGAGCCACTGAATCGGTCGCTGGGACAGTCATTGTTTGGTTAATCGATTGTGTATTAATGTTTACTTATAAGTTATACCAGGGGTAATGGAGATCGATCTTGCAATTTTCAATCTCGGTCCAGAGACAAGGACGGCACCTAACGCCACCATGAGGACTTGGAGTCTCAAAAGATTTCAGGTACATCAGACCTTATACTCATTGAGTCTAAAGTGGTTCCAGGTCTTGAACCCACGGCTCAAACACCACCTGTCACGAGTTGGTGAGTAATAACCACTTGGTTTGATGAAAATAAGGTTATTGGTTACTTTAACAGTGAAAATAAAAAAGAATCAACCAGCACTGCGCACAGCCCTCTGTTTCCCCCTCTCAAAGGCGCAGCTCATTACTTTTGTTCCTTTTCAATTCAATCAGTGAGTGTCCCTGTCACTGTTCTACTGCAGTCTTACCCTACTGAAGATCAGTAGGGTATTTTCATTGCGGTTTTTACGCACTTTAATATTTTTGATAGCGAATGAATTTTTATGCAACTTCATTATTTTCTATATCTTGTTATAATTATGAGAGAGTAAAGTTAAATTTTAATTAGGTACCTCGTAATTTTGAGCCGCGGGCCGTATGAAAAGAAAAAGAATTTGAAGTAATTTTATTTCAAAGGAATTTAGAATTATAATAAATTGCTTCTATAAACAATACAGTAGAACCTGTTTAGCGTGATTTTTTCTGTGCGATCTTTTTTTGTAGTATATGAATTTCAACGACTTTGGGTGGCCGCGGTAGCCAAGTGGTCAAGGTATCGGATCATCGCTAGCATGTCATGAGTTCGAGCCTAGTACCACTGAATACCCGCCGTGTAGGGGAGCGATGCACGTTAAATCTGCCGAGAGCTCAAACGTCCTCCCGTTGGTGTGGTGTGGTAGTTAGGAGAGGGGGGTGCCAGCTCAGGTGTCGTCCGCGTCACTTGACCATGGTTCAAAATTACGCGGTCCGTCGCCAAAAGTCCTCGTGTAGTTAAAACAATGCGACGTTAATATTCATAACTAAAACTAAATACTAATAAAACTAAATACATACCTGTGACAAAAGCAGTGAGCCCTGTGACCCTTCAAGTTGGAAATCTTAAAGTCGAACTGGTTGACAGTTTTACATATCTGGGTTCCAATGTTAACTCTTGTAATGACATAGGCTTTGAACTAAAAAGAAGAATTCTTGCTGCTAATCGCTGCCTTTATGGCCTTGGAACTTTTTTAAAATCGAAATTGATAAAAAGATCTACAAAAATTATTTTGTTTAAAACTATTATAAGACCTGTTCTCACCTATGGATGTGAAACTTCGACTCTAACAAAGACCCAGAAAAATCAACTTGTTATTTTTGAAAGGAAAGTCCGAGGAAGATCTTTGGGGCTGTGAATGATAACGGAATTTGGAGACACAGGTACAACTTTGAACTCAACAGACTCTTTAAGGAAGCTGACATCGTCAACTACATCAAAATATGCCGCTTGAGATTCGCGGGACATGTCTGTCGAATGGATCCCTCATCTATGACATCAAGAATCTTTAATTATAAAACCCATCTCGAACAGACCCAGAGGGAGACCCAAGCTGAGATGGACTGATTGTGTGGAAGAAGATTTTAAAGTGCTGAAAGTGACCAATTGGAGAACTGTCGCCTCCCGGAGGACAAGATGGAGGGATGTTCTGAGGAAAGCCTTGGTCCACCCCGGGCTGTCGTGCTAAAGAAGAAGTTAATATTCATTCACTCACTCAACGACTTTGGCTCCGCTGTAATGCTTTCTATCAAAATACCAGTGGCGTAACGCAGAATGTTAGGACCACCCTGCAAAGTTAGGTTCTGTGCCTTTAATCTTTTATAAATATATAAATACGTATTTGGCGTCAGTCGTGTCTTGGGCCCCCTAGAATCCCGGAGTTGCGGTGGTGTATGTTACGCCACTGCAATGCACATATATACCCTTCAAGGCGCCCTCTTCATTTGCTATAAACAGTCTCCCGACAATTCACATTCAATTGCTTTCTCTCAAGCCGACGCTTGATTGAAGACAAAACATTAAATGACAGTAGCATTATCAATAATTGCATAGGTTATGTAGACGGACAAGAACCGGATTTTTTGAGTGCGGATAAAATATACAGGGATACAGCTTTCCAAAAAATTGGGAAAGCATTTTTTAAAAATAGATACCAATTCCGAAAGGAGTATGAAATTTCAAAGAAGTGTTTCGATCACGCATATCTGGTTACCATGACTTTTACAAGCAACTGACCAATCGGCCTTCGTCGCAGAAACTTATCTCTTACTTTATGGTGCCAAAACATAAATCAATTGAAATTGTATTTTTAAATGACGAAAGCGATTTTGAACTAATTCATCACAAGACTATGAGCGCTTTGGATTACGATGAGTAGCAGTGAATTATGTATGTGCATTTTGAAAATTTCTCCATGTGTACAATGTGAAACTAAACGCTTTAAAAATGTTTCCATGTGTAATTTAATTATTTTGTCATGGTGGTACTTTCTCATAAATTTCGTAAATGATTGGCGTATTTTCCAAGTGCGACTTTTTTTATGCGGCCCCCCTCCTCCGCATAAGAAAATTTTCTGTAGTATTTCGACAAATTTGTTTGTTATATGTAAGAATTTATGAAATTTTCGAATATTTTTGTGCGGTTATTTATGTTTAATTAACTATAAAAAAGGGTGGTTTTTTAAAGTTATAATTTATTTGTATTGAACTTATAAGTATAATCACAACTATAAAAATAAACTTAATTCGTTAAATCAGCTATAAATAAGAAATAGGAATCAAAGTGGTGACAAATTTTACTTTGAACAAAAGCTTGAGTAGAATTGCTTATTGAAATTCAAACACCTATACATTTCTTCTATATACCCTTTCTCACAATATCACAGCAATATAAAAAATTTTAGCATTATTTGTGCGGAAGAATCTCATTTGTATTCATTACTAACCAAAATGTAATCCTTTTTCGAACAAAAACAAACCGATGATACAATTCCGGTTCATAATTAAGTATAATCAATAACATTCCTTATTGCTCAAAAGAATCGCTACCAAGTAGCTCGAACCAGGCTTAATGGATGAATGAATGTGCGTTAGAGTAAGTTTAGTTGTTGAGAGTTCCAGGTGTTCGCATTGAAATTCATTCTTCAAACACGTGCTTGGTTGATCCATTTAGTGTTTGCACGCGATGCAATGGCAATCGATGTCTGCTAGAAATGAAAGATAAAAACTGTGCTCATTCCAGGTCAATATCTTGTGCAACACTGGGTGTTCTTTTTCTGGAGTAAAGAATTTCCGATTCATAATGAGGCATTCACTAGAATGTAATGGAAGTCAACAATTAACGAAACATGCTTGAGAAATGTTTAAGGGAAATTTCACACCAACTATACTGCATATGAACGTTTTATAAATTCTACGACGAACAAAGTTCCTATAATGGACCAACTTCCTTTAAACTTGTCATGATTTAGACAAGCAAGCAAATCCCTCCTTCTGCAATAATTCCAAGCCCATTGAAATTCTAAGATGAAATTGACATAAGAGAATCTTTACATGTTTAAAGATCAATTTATGTATTTAAACTCTTTAAAATTATTTCTAGGTATATCAGTAGGCTAATGTAATATTTTCCATTAATTAAAAAACGCGTCTATGTTCCTTCAGAATTTCGCAGTTCAGAGTGATTTTGCCTTGGTTTACTGTGTAAATCGGTTTGTCTTACAAAATTTTTTACTTTGAAAACCAAATTTTAATGAGAACTCTTTATTAAAAAATAAGAATTTATTACAAAATTTAATTTAAAGTTGGGTACTTACATATTATCGCAACCCATTGGCGACATTATATGAAACGAATCACATGGTTGCTAATTTAGCGCTTACGACATATAGGAAATCGCGGTTGCCAACGTAGCGAGTTATTAATAGAGTTGGCGATTGTTGTGATAATACGCAAGTACCTTAAGTTGTATTTAATTACGTGTTAGGAAGATTGAAAATTGAATATGCAGTTTGCTTTTCTTGGTGCCCAGTTTTTGCAAGGTACATATTGAGCAAGACCATCAGTACTTTTTAAAAGCAGCAGCTTTTAAAGAACGGGGTGCAATTCAAAGAAATTGACAGAAGATAATATATGGGCTGTAACACAAATAGGAATATAATAATTTTAATTTATTTATCAAACAGAACAACAAAATTTTAAAATGTTCCAATGCAAAGTTTTGAAAAAACAATCTCGGCTACCACAGGGAGAAGGGAACTCAGCTACCACAGTAAATTAATGAATAGGGTGTAGTTATTTTACGGATAAGTCTCGTTTCGTAATATTAAAATTTTGCTCTAAAAGAAGGTTTCTAGTCCTCTACGAAAGTATTTAAATAAATGCATAGTTTTCTTTTAAAACAAAATCTTATGTTAAGGAATTAGTTAATCTTTTCTCCATAGTTTAAGATATAGAAAGTTAACTTTGCCTAAAAAAATTGATGTAGAAAGAGTTCAAGATTTAAAATCTAAGTTTCATTTTTTTCTTTTTGGAGTTGATAATTCATTATAAATAGTGTCATCAATGTTGTAGAATGTGTAATAAAATTATCTTAAACTAGCATACATAATATTTAAGAATAAAATAGATAAAAGTATCAATGTATTAGGGTTCAAGAAATTCGTAAAAAATTAAGCATTAAACTTAAATGACACAGAAACATACTTCTAATTATCACAATATTTCTTTGATAATATTTTGAATATTAATTTTATGCATTAAGTAAGCCATGTACGTTAATTTATAAAAATAATTAAAATTTCAATTTTAAAAATTTTTATTCTAAAGAGTAATTTAACTTTCTAGTCGAATTTTAATAATAGTATTTATAGCTTTTTATAACCTAAGATATGAATCAAAAACAACATGTAGCGAAAAGCGAACTTTTAAACAATTAAATTTACATCTCTCAACGCATTTAAAATTTTATACGATAGAAATTTTAATTATGAACTCTAAATCTTGAAGATTTTATAGTGTAAAATATCCTTAACTCTACGGAATTGTATATAGAAATACATACAATGCATCACAGTTGTTAAAGAATAATTTATGTAACACCAATAAAAATTAAATTGTCTACTCCGAAAAAAAAAGGCTTGGAAATTCCCGATTTCTCGTATTTACATAAGCATTTATTCTTTGCAATATAAATCCTCTCTGACGTTAAGAAACATTTAAAATACATAAATATGTAGCATAAAAGTTTGTATTAAGTATCCGAGGTTAAAAAATGGTCAAAAGAGAATAAATATTTAATTTTAAAGTTAAAAACCGCATAAAATTTGTGAAATTCTTTTAACTCATAAAAACCTATCCTTTTTATGTTCCTTCAACTACTGGGATTTAGCTACTGTTGGCAACACTGAAAAAAAATGCAATACACTTTGTGGCATTGCCACGCGTTATACATAATTACTGCATTGTCCGAGTCACCAACGGTCATTCCGAAGCTATGAAAACAAATGAAAACATTAAATTGCTTGGTAACCCATGGCAACCGCATGGGGAATATGATTTGTTACTCAATCGCAAAAGCCCACAGCGGTTTCTTCCGCTTCTTAATGTTTCCGTAAACAGTAACTTTACACACGAAATAAAGAAAATTCTGAGTAAAACGTGATAGTATTGTTTTTGCTGTCAGTTTTGGCTAAAATAAGTTTGATAATGCATACTCTGTCCGTTACCTTCACAGAATCTTGTTAGAAGTGGAGAAATACAAAGCGACTGCACAGGTTGAATTATTTGTCCTTTGTCCCGCGAGAGGATACTGAGATACAACTTCGCTCAGTAAAGAGTTGTTGAAAAGCTCTCAGATTTTTTTTCTCTCCCTTCTCTGAAAGAATATTTCTGTATTTCTTTTTTTAAACGAATTTATTATTCAATTCTGGATGAAATGTTTATTTCCTGTTTAAACTAAGATTTTAAATTAGAAATCTCGCCTTGAAGTGCAAAGGAAAAAAAAGCGGCATGTTTTCAAGAAAGTTTTTTCTTCAAGATTTATCAAATGGAAAGTATAGTTTCAATATGGAGAGAATTAAAACTTAATTTTTGACACTACTTTATCGGAGTTAAAGGCACTAATTTAATATTAGTGAGCTACTCGTGTTTGGCGTGATTTTAGAATCGCGCTAAATAGATATTTGATAGCCAATCTAATATTATATTATAATGTATCATCCCAACTTGGCGAAACTTTCTGTTTGGTGGAAAACCTGTCATGTACCAATAAATTAGTTTAAAAATTAATTACGCGAGCGAGCTAAAATATGAAATTTTATAAATATGTATACACAGGAATACATTATACACAAGATATGCACAAAATGTGTAAATCAGGTACTTACGTGTTACAATGTCGACCAATTTCGCCAAACCTAAAGACGTCGTCAAATACTGTCATTGCAAATAATAGCTAAAAGTTTATTCTACAAGACTTTTTATTCGCATATAATCTTCAAAGAATCAAAGACTTCTAAACGGATGAAAATATCTCGAAATATGCACAAAAATTAAATGCACTTTTAAGTTCATCGTCGATTACGCATTCCAATTCTTTTCTCCGGCTGAATAAATATATTTAGAATTACAAAAGATGCCAAATTAAGCAACAAAACTTTTAACGACAGACGATAATATATCAGCAAATAAATTAACTAATCAGATAAATTAGAGTTGCATTAAAGCTGAATTAAAGCAGACGATAATATCATGGAAGAGAATTTTCATTCTAAACAATATCTCTAACTGCTGTTTAATTTAAATAGTCAATTAATAATTTGTTAAAAATAAATTTAAATAGAATAAAAATTTTACATTACGGAAGTCATATCCTCGAACAAGATTGTGTTTGTACACGCGTGTGAACAGTTTTCCACTATTGACTGCATATAGTGGCATTTAGCGACGTCTTTTCATTTGACGAATTGTGATTGACAATATAAAAAATATAAGTACCATAAATTATATTAAATTTAAAATCTGACAAATCAATTTTACTTAGTCACACAGTTATTTTCAATTGAAATGATATATATTTTCACTCAATGAAGATTAATGGCAAATTAGGAAAGCTAAAAAATTAAAAGAATTTAACACATTGAAGACGGTATGCGGAGATTGAAAAGTATATACAGTCTAAATTCTCATACTTCGCTAATAAAATAAAATCGATAGTAAAATAAATTGATAATTAGAACAATAAATTGATAAGAGATTAATAAAGTTGAAAAATTAAAGTCAGGATTTCATGTCTCTCGTCTTCAAAGTATTCATTACTTGTTGATCTAATTGACTAAGCCTAAAATTTTTAAATGTGGTATTCGATGAGATGGACAATATGGTCTATAAAATCCAAAGATTCATTACAATGAATTACAAAGATATACAGGAAGATTACAGATTAGGAAGTAAAATGCAAAGCTTCGTTATGCATTAACGCACTACACGAAATGTGATAAAAATTTATTTTATGCAAATTCCATTATGCCTATTAATTAAAATATTAAAGGACACAAATAAGTTAATAGTTGAATATGTAACTCTTGTATCGTAGTCGTGCCTGTTGGTTTGAACCTTGCTTCCACAAAACACTTTCGTGCGGGATAATGGGAACGATACGAGTTAAATGGAACTGGCTTTTACAGTTCTCTTGTGGAGTTTTGCTGAAGATGGGAATGTTTGGGGGTACGAAATTATGAGGTTTGCTGGTGATATTTTTGATTTCTAGCTCTAAAGCATCGTTAATTCAGAACTTATTACAGATTGCTAATGAGATGTACATAGGTTACAGATGATTTTCTGTACAAAGAATTAATGGGATAGAAAGAATGTTCTTTTAACAAGGAAAAAATACCGATAAACCATTTATTTAGCAAGTTAGAACGTACGAAGAATTCTTGGAAAATACAAAGAACCAAAAAATATATTTTTAAAGTTTAGACTCTGTAGTACGAAAAAGGAATTGTTACATTAAAAAGGCAATAATGCTGGCCTTTTTAACACCCTTTTATAAGCTTCACTTGTATGTAACGGAATCTTTGAACTCCGTTTTTATCCACTTTAAAAGGTCAGATTAATTCGAAGTTTTGTTCACCGATGACAATACACTAATTTAATAATTTTGTTCCATTGTCCTGATCAGGATCATCGGGATTAACGATTTCCCATTTTTGGATCCCTTCTCGCATTTGGCGACTAATTTCAGATCCCATTTCCAGATTTAGCGACTAATTCCAGATTTGGCGACTAAAAGATTAAGTTGCTACTTAGTTCCATTAACTATAAAAGGGTGTTTTTTAGTTTTTCTAATCTATAACTTATTAATGTAACAATTCACGTTATTTGAATTACAGTTAAATGACGCAAACAAGCAAGCTGAAAGTGTCACTCTCCAAGCTTCCACATCACGCCAACGTCAGGGCTTGGGATGTCAATGACTTAAGCATGCATCAACCCCTCTCTACACGACTATCTTTGATAGCTCAAGTCTCGAGCCCCCACGACTCAACTTGATTATGATATAATTTTTTTTATCAATGTAGCACTAAAGCAACATGATGGCTATTCGTGACTGACCTTGTAATATAGAACCTCTGTCAAGTGACGAGGTTGACACCTAAGCCGGCCTCATCTCTCCAAACTTTATTTAATCTTACCTTTGATCTCATGTTGGTGTGGTGCAAGCATCCTTCTCTCTATACGTCGGATATTCAGTGGCACCAGGACTAACTTGACACAACGCCGGCTACGTGTTCATGGCCATGACTACTGTTACATGTTCATGACCATTAGAATTAAAATTGTTTACGAGCTCACTACAAGGCTACCGCGGAAGCTAGAACTATGTAAGGAGTCTAGAAACTTTTATTGGGCTATAAATCTTTTTTTATTGAGAACATTTATAAACCCCGTGCATTACACAATGTATCACACGAGGGCTTACAGCACAAAGGAAAGAATGAAGGATTTTCTTCGGGATTCGAACCCAGTCCCTACGGCACCGCAGTCAGCGGTACTAACCACTATACCGGATGGGCGGCTATAAATCTATATTAAACTTGCAAAAAAAGATTTTTTTTGGGAAAGATTAATACAAAATTATCAAGTTGAAGATTGATGATTATGTTTCAGTTATTCCCCCCCCCCCCCAAGATCATTAACTATCACAAGTCTAGTCCAAATAAATCGAATTAAATACCGAATTGAAAACAAGTATTGCCTGTTAAACCCTCTTTTCTGAATACTATTCCTTTTAAACTATTTCAATACTTAAGTAACCGTGATTCAGATTTCATTATTAGAATAATTTACAACTATTTTGAGAAGTTAGCTGTTTCAATAATTTTATTTTATACTGCCACCAGTTTCGTATTAAGTAAATAATGAGATTCCCTGCGGCGTAACGGAGAACATTAGGGCCCTGCAGCAAAGCCGGATCTTACAAAGGGTACGTACTTGGCGTCAGTTAGGCTTTGGACCTTTAGTGTCCTGCCCCCCCCCTGCTATACGGAGATGTACGTTACGCCACAGGAGACTCCTCTCTTCTAGTGTTGTAGAAAGAATTCCTTATTATTATGTACTTTATTCATGTGTTGTTGACATATATATACACAAGTACATTATTTCCTCACATGGATATTATGAATGAAAATGTTTTGTTTTAAAACAGTTAATTGCCGAGAATAAAATATCTATTGATATAAAATGCAAAGTAGTATTGAAATCTGTATATTTACCAAGAATCCATTCCAACCCTTTAACTGGTTTGAACTGCATCGCAACCCTACACGACGAGTCTTCAGTGGTGCTGGGATCGAACTCATGACAAGCCAGCCACGAGTCCGTTACCTTAACCACTAGGCTACCGCAGCCTGACCGTACTTCGAAAAGACGTATATATACGTCAGTGTCAATCAACGCTTTGGTTGAACGAGACGTTTATGTACGAAGGTGGAACGTAAGAGGTTAAAGTCATATAGCAGCTTTAGCGTCAAAGTATAGTATTATCGAATTAAATACATTGATATTGTATGGGGGGCGATGAAAAATAGGATTGAGTATTGGCACGCAAATATTTAAATTTCGAGAAGCACTGGGTTAAGAGGTTGTTATAACAAGTAATATTCAATACTTTTAACCACTTAACTAGTAAAAAATGAGTAATGGAAAAAAGTAATAAAATCTATAATATTTGTTAGAAAATAACCAATTTTTCACCGGTTCCACTTTGAAATTCAAAATGCAAAAACGTTGTAGTAATAGTATAAAAACTAATGACTTATATTGGTAAAATGCAAACTGAAATAAAAAATTTTAAAGACTATTTTAATCGCATTTCTTTATCCCGGAAACAGTAAACTGAAAAAATTAGGTTTATTACCTCATTAGAATATAAAGTATAATATTATACAATTAAGCCTTGGATTTCTACTGTAATTAAACCAGATATTCTTATCCATTGAATGAGCCACGTGTTTCCGATTAAATTAAAGACTACTTAAATATTGAGGAACAGGAATTCCTCGGGGAAAAAAGGCTGCCAATCCCTTGTTATGCGCCCCATTTGACCTTGCAGGAAAATAGTTGGCTAAAGTACTATTCTTATTCATTTTCAGATAGTTGTTGAAACTGAAATATCTCTAAAAACGCCAATTTGGGACCTGAATAAGTCAGCTTGTGACAGCATTACTGCACAGTGCTTTTGCAATTTCCTCAGGCGTTGACCTAGCGCCTCCTAACGGATTGTTTCGTTTTTTATCTTCGCGGAGTAGAAATCGAATTTCCTGAGATTCGTCATAAATTCCAGAGATGTTCGACTTCCGTACTGAATACCTGGCGGGAAATCCTTTTTAACTAGAAGGCTTGAAAACTTAATTACAATAATTCGATTCTCATTATAACTGAATAAAGCAAGGGTTTGTGCTGTATATAGATTAATATAATCTCTACTTGAAACCTTATGTTGTGCGTGCAATAATTTTCCCATTTATCTAACTATTTGTATGTCATAGATTTAAAGTTTCTTAGGTAAATATACCAGGAAGTAATGTAGTGAATTTCTATGTCTTTAATTACATTTAAGAAAGATGTTTTTAGAATCGTCGTTTGAAAGGTTGTTAGTGTTACAGTAGAACGTCGTTTATCAGAACGTTTATTATCCGAAGCGTCAAATATCCGAACCAGTAAATATATTTATATATATTATAGACGGGTCGATGTATACAATGGTACAGCGAAAAATAAGTGATTATTTTCCACAATAAAGGTAAAAATGCTACATTTTGCACCTATTTTGCTTCTTCAAGCACGTTTCCCGCATGTGATGATTTTCAATAATCGTATAGTGTCCGGTTTCATATACTGCATGGATCGCATTCGGTTTTCGGTTATCAGAACAATCGCGTATCCGAACGGTGTCCAGTCCCAATTGATTCGGATAAACGACGTTCTACTGTATAATATGAATAGAAACTAAAACATTTAAAAGGAAACTTTAAAGTGTACTATGCAATGGAAGAATTTATAGAATTAAGTTAACTGGTTTCCAAGTAAAGTTGTTTGGAATAAAAGGTTTTCGAGTATATGAAACATTCTATCGTTCAATTTATATCAGTTAATTAAAAATAAATTTCATGGCATATACTATTGTATATTTCCCGAGGTTGCACAAGAAATCTTCAAAACATTTGACTTTTTAATGGACATCTAAGAAGGGTATAATATATAGCTGAGAGAAATGTGGTTGTACGATAAAAAAATGGTTGAAAAAGTGGCATTGAGAGAGAGTTTGAAATAAATACTCAGTATAATGCACTGACAGTATAATACTCAGTATAATACACAGACTTCTTATGAAAGAGGGAGGGGCTACGTTTTAAAAAAAGTGCAGTTTTTGTGGTAAAAATTAAAAATTTGCTGGTCAATGGGGGTTACTCTCCTTGTGTACTTTACTGTTAAAATGTGTTACATATCTTTTAGAGTAGAGAAATTAGAATTCTTACAAACTCCTTGAAATTAAGAATTTCTTTATAAATTATATTTAACCAAAATTAGGATCCAGCCAAACATGAAATATATAGATTTTTCTTTAAGGTAATCGAAAGAAATGTCTTCGAATATAAATATGAAATGAAAATTTTGATCTACAATGTCCTATAAATCGAGAACTATGATTTGAATATTTTGATTTAACTTTAGTTCACATATTAAGCATTATTTACAAATGTTTTTCTTGGGATATAACTGTTTCGAATTTGATAAAGGAACCAAATCTACCTGAAAACAAGAATTTTAATTAAATGATTCTATTATAAGATTGGAGTGATTAAGTTTCAGAGAACTTACAATAAACAAGAAATAAAGTTTTTTTAAGTCGATTCCTACTTAGGCCAACAAAGAAATTTTTCATTTTAGTTACTTTTAGTTAAATAATTACAATTAAAATAAATATGTATATACATACGACAGAATCACAATATTAAATGGCAAAATAGAAAGCGCGATTTTCCTTGAATTTTCCATTTTCCTTTCTATATATGGTGTTGGACTATTTTTGTTTGTTTGTTACTATTTATTCATTAATTACATTTAATTATTCTGATAAATAGCATAGTAAAAAAGAAATCACATTCTCAGAAATTAGGCCGTCCCAGGTGGGATTCAAACCGACGACCTTTGGATTAGAAGTCCAACGCGTTATCCATTGCGCTAGAGGGACACAATGATTGATTTTCCTTTCTATATATGCTGTTAGACTGTATTTTTGTTTGTTACTATTTATTCATTAATAAAACCTAATTAATGAATTAATATTTGAAAAAATTGTATTAACATCAAGTGTCATTCACTACAAGTTTATAAAAGATGTATTTGAACTTGAATGGATGAATAGAAAATATTTTATTAACGATTGAAAATTTGAACATGATATATATGTAACTAAATATATATAGGGAGAGTGAACTAGTTGTACGAATTGAAAAATATACCATTAACACCCGCACACACATAGACTTATTGATTAGACTCAATTGTAATAGTCAAAAAAATTTCTCAATATTCTGTAAAATACTAGAATACAGTTGACAGGATCGCCAGAAACCTTTAATTCACACTCAAGAAAATCCTAGACATATTTATGACAAGCACAGACCTTATTTTAAGGTCATTCATCTGTTGAGACTGAATTTGTCGAATCATAAAACGTGATTTGAATAAAAGGAAGTAGTCGCCTCGTTGCTGCTAAAACGTTATTTCCCATATTTAACTTCCTTTATTATTACAACATGCAAATATAGATACAAATCCTTGGAAACTTTGTACAGTCTTTCCGATCGATTCTCAAAGAGAACGGAAGATAATGCAATATTCAACATAAAGTAAAATGCCAATTTCTTCAATGAAACCCTAGCATGTCGTTTCCCCCACCTGATAGATTGCATTGGTAGATGAGGGGGAAAATGTATTCAATCATATGGAAAAATCAATTAAAATTTAATTACACTATCAACGTTTACACAAAATTGTATTCGTAGTCGAAAAAACGTCTTTGTTTTATTTACACAGAGATGCATACTAATGAACAATCAGTGCAATTAATGGTTCAGAAAGTTTGGGCTTACAAACTTATCAAACATTTCAGCGAAAGATACATTATATATAAACATGGTATTAACCATTTTATCAAATATTCGTTAATTTACACATACATTTGTACTCGGGAAACTCAATATATTGAATAAAAAATAAAAAGTAGAATAATTTGGCTTTTATCGTACTTTGATTCATCAAAGCAAATAAAATGTGCAAATTACTATATTTTTCAAACTTAGAGAGGATGAGGCAAATATATAATTTATTCATTCTTAAAATTTTACTTTAGATGAACTTAAAGAAATTCTGTATATTTGATATATTAATTTAGTAACAGGGTCATTTAACACTATTTTAAACTTTAATTCTTTCAAATTTTATGCAGTTTTTAGTCTCAATTATGATTGTTTTTGGCATCATGCCACAATGAGTTGGATTACTTCATGAATTTTCGAAAAAGTGTTACCGAGACTGCATCGACATAATCATAAATAATTTCAATATTATTCACTACTCTCAAACCTATTTTAGGCATAAAGTCAAAAAATACTCACATAAATATTTAAAATCTGAGACTTTGAATTTTTTCATATTGAATTTTCATATTTTAGATTTATTGCATTTTAATTTGTATAATCTTACTTTTAATAAAATTGAAAAGTACTTACCCAACATGAGAAAAGGTGCTGCAAGGTTAATTCCGATGAATTCCAGATTAAAGTACATTATAAGACCAAAAGCAGCTGCTACACCCATGATAGAAGAAATGCAACCTATTACTCCCAGCCATGGCTTGCTGGTCACCCAATCAGCCATCATACAAGTAACGATTGAGAAGACCAGCATGATGAAAAGTGTCAAGCTCAGGAAAGGTACAACACTTTGCGTATTCTTTTGCAATTCCTTCGTCAATGTGTTTGACACAAACATAGCCAGGGAGATGGTATCAAATTGCTCGTTTAAAGATTCCACAGTTTCCAAAAACAAAGCCTCCCACAGCCTTGCCATCTTCTCTGCCCTTGGTGTGCTCCAGTCTAGGTAATACATAAGATTGGCCGCACTGCAATTGACGATTATGTTATTCTTATCCGTCACCACACCACCCAAGGCACCACCCAAGAAGTAGACTCGGTTAGGGGTTTCCATCAATGGAAAAGTCATGGTCACGTTTGGGTCATGTTCCATCTGTCGAATCCGGGCCTTAAAATCCAAAATATCATTCTGGAAGCAGTGTCCTCCTAATTTTCTGGCGCATATGTCTTCGTACCTCCAAAGACGATCTTCATAGTCTATGGTAAGGTTCTGGACTATCATATTTAGTTCATCTATTTCATCGAAAATTTCTCCTCTTAAAACAGTTTCGCCGTCACGGGGCACAACAATAACTCGGCCGAAGTGCCCCGGCCTTGTTATGCGCCCCAAGTCAAAGTTCCTTGAAGAATTCATGGGGAAGAGCCCTTCTACGATACTTCGCTCCACTTTGGATCGTCCATTCGTCGGTGTAAACAGGTACTCAGGATCGTCTTCATATCGTATTCTTTGCCACCCCGAGCCGAAAAGAGCTGCTACAAGTATAGGAACGATAACAAAATACCCTGGTCTATCGGCTATTTCACGTCCCAGTTTCCTAAAAAGCGTGGACACCACCCTGTCCACCAGATTGCAAAGTCGTGTCATTTTGGCTTAAAATATATTTTCCAAAGCAAAAATCAACTGCGTTTGTCTATAAAAATTCAAAACTTCTCTTGAAAATAAAATGTTACTAATAAAAAATATGAACCAGATTTAAAAAAATCGAATAATATTGGAAACAAAATTCTTCTTGCTATTCACTGTACCATTTTTGATTCTTATTCCAAAAATTGTTAATCGAATAAAAATAATATCCACTACCTGTTGAGTCATGCACACACAGCACAGTATCCAAAAGCAAATTTCATAAAAAACAAAACGTGAGGAGAGAGAGATAAAAAAAAAGGAATTTTAGAAAGAGCTGTAGAGTTTTTAACACGGCCAGTGGAACGTCATTCTCTTATAATCCAAATCCATCGTGTCAGCAGCGAGGTTAGTGCAACAACTCAGCCCGCAACCACAGAGAAACACTGAATGATCTCAAACATTTTCGGATCGTCTGCCGCAGGTGAGAAAGATGACGTCATCTCGAAAGGCGACCAATGAGTTAGCGGGCCACTGGAGTTCTCTTCTTTTTCTCTTTTTTTACTATTGTTTCTTTTTTCCCCTCTGTTGTGTTCCGGTTGCGCGAATTTTTGTTTTGACAATGTGTCGTTTGGAAGTAATTATTTAGTAAACTCGATAGGGATTGTAGAAGAGAAATGGCGATGAGTGCCGGGGGAAAAAAAGGAGGGAAAAATAGGTTTTGATCGTTTGGTATGTTTTCGCATATTCTCGAGCATGCAAGTTCTTCTAAGGGAACAAAGCATGATTATTTAGAATATTTTGTTTATTTTTGACTGTGGGAAGTAGGTTGAATTTGATCCGAAATATTGGTCATTTTCAATTACTGAAAGTGCAGGAAATTATCATTGTATTTTTGCTGATGTATAATTTATATATATATATATATATATATATAACTGATAAACAACAATAATATAAAATAATGTTAACTGAAATTTAAAATTTGGTCAATTGTAACTTTTATATTTGATTATTATAAAGGAATTTTTATTAGAAATTACGAATGTGTTTAGTTATAGAACAGTTTACCACAGAAAAAAAAACCTGTAAAAGCTAATTGAAATTATTGTTTTTAACACTAGTTGTGTAATAATTTAATACAAATATTTTTTTGTCTTTTTTAACTTAATTGAGGTCACATTTATCTAATTTTCATGATTCTACTTTTATTAAAAATGATAGAATGATTCTTGAAAATTAGGAAGAAAAAAAAAAGTTTCGTAATCTTTTTAAGAAAACGGTTTGTAGAACAATGTTACTCTTTTTTTTCTTTCTTTGTAATTCCGCTTTTCGTTTTTCTTAAAAAACGAAATGAAATGAACTCAGAAATAAAAAAAGTGACTTTTAAAAGAGAAAATATGTTTATGTTTATTTTGTTTACATAAAATATTTTTTTATTTTCCCTTTTTTGACCGAGATAAAAATGCATGGCGATTTTTTTAAATTTTATTATTTCAATAGAATTTCCCATTCTATTTTATTCAATTTTTGGAAGTGGGTCTCCCTCACTGTAGTTTCTATGTTTTTAATAAAGTTATAATCATACTCTTTCATACGTTTCCGACGAAACTCTTAGAAATATTAAGTTAAATTTTATAAATGCAAAAGGAATTTTTACTTCTTGAACTACAATGAGCAGAAACTATGTAAAAGGCTCTTGACAGTGAATCGTGGCCTCGGGAACTTAGTGGTCAAGGTAACAGACTCGTGGCAGGCATGTCATGAGTTCAGGCTTAGTACCACTAAAGACTCACCGTATAGAGGTGCCGCTGCACGTTAAATCTGTCGAGGCTCAAGCGTCTTCCCGTTAGTGGGGCGTGGAAATTAGGAGTGGGAGGGGGGGGGGTGTAAGCACATGTGTCATCCTCGTCACTTTGATCATGATTCAAAATTACGACTCATTATAGTGCAACGTTTATATAACTCTCACTCTCTCTCCCACGTTCTTTTATTATGTATTTTTTACGCAACCACTTTAATTTCTCACGACACATTTTGAAGCTACTGTAGCCTATTGGTCACGGTCACGATTTAGTGGCTGACATGTCATGAGTTCGAGCCCCAATGCCACTGAAGATCCACTGTGTAGAGGACCTGATGTATGCTAAATCAGTCGAGGCACAAAATTTCCCGCTAGAGTGGTGTGCTAGCTTTGGGGGAGGAGACGTCAGTTTAGGTATCGTTCTCGTCACTTGACCTAGGCTCAAAATTACAGCAACGACCACGATTTTTTTTTTTTTTTTGAGTCTGTACAATGCATTTGTACGAGATATTTTTACTATTTTTTATGTATTTCGAAGAATGCCTGGATAACGTATAAATTTTTTATTGTTATTCTTAGCTTTATGTATTTGTAGCATGGTGGTTGTGACACTCGGCTTATAATCGAGTGGGCTCGGGCTCGAATCTCGAATAAGGTATAGATGTATCTTCGGGAAAAGAAGTCGGACTTTCGCCTGAAATAGATTCCAGTTTCGAATGGGAAGCAGCGCTCCCCTTCTGTTCTATGTTGCGATCATCGTTTGTAATAAAAGTCTATATTCTGTGTTTGTATTGTATGTTTCTGTTCATCTATTTCTCGTCTTTCGTATGCATCCAGTATGAAACACATGACAACAACCACATATATTTGTATTATGAAATTATATATGTAAATAGTGCATTAACCTTTAACTTGTATTACGTAAATTTATTGTACTGTAAAAGAATGTAAACTAATATTTTGTTTTAAAAAGAATGAATGAGGGGGTGGCTGTTTCCCAGAGGTCTGTTTTGTAGCTCTAAGCCCTTTTCGGGTGAGCTCGGCTCTCTTGAGTATTCTAGCAATAGCCCTTGTGTTGATTTATAGTGTGATATTAATTATTTAACATTCACGATACATATTTTTAAAAAAAATCTTTTTTTAAAGCAAATTTTACAGTTTTTTTAGATGTATTGTTTACTGCGAAGGTTTTGTTCACGATAAACAAGGAAAACCATGATAGTTTAACAGTTATATTCCTTGAACGATTGTTTTTACCATCGCCCTCTTCGAAATAACACGAGGGCAATTGGCAACGGACCTCGTTATTTCGAACAACAATCAAGCGACGAGGAGGACAACTGAACTGGTTCCATATTCTTCAAACTCCCACACCATGCCATGGCCACGGTAGCCGAGTGGTCAAGGTATCGGATCGTGGCTGGCATGTCACGAGTTCGAGCCCATACCACTTAAGACCCACCATGTAGGTGAGCGATGCACGTTAAATCTGTCGAGAGCTCAAACGTCCTTCCGTTAGTGGGATAATTAGGAGAGGGGTGCCAGCTCAGGTGTCGTCCTCGTCACTTGACCATGGTTCAAAATTACGAGGTCCGTCACCAAAAGCCCTCGTGTAGCTGAACAGTGCGACTCACTCACCCACACCATGCCGTGACCACGGTATCCTAGTCGTCAAAGTAACGTACTCGTAGCTGGCGTGTCATGAGTTCGAGCCTATTGCCACTGAAGACCCACCGTACAGAGGAGGGCAATGCATGTTAAATTTATCGAGCCTCAAACGTCCTCCCGTTGGTGTGGTATAGTAATTAGGAGAGGGGGGTGCCAGCTCATGAGTTATCCTTGTCACTTGATTATGGTTCAAAATTACGAGGTCAGTCAACAATAGCCCTCGTGCAGCTTTATAGTGCGACGTTAATATATAACTCTTGCTCTAACATACATTATGTCAACTTAAGGGTTTTAACTTCACTAAACTCAACGTGAATCATTATGGATCTTCAGTGGCATCAAGGCTAGAACCCACGACTTGACAGAAGATACAGCAGCCACGAGCTCGTGACCATGACCACTCGGGTACAGCGGTCGCAATAGTTCATCTGAACACGAGTATCAGCAATGATCCAATTCTGATAACTAAAATTTCATGTTCCTAACACTAACTATTGCATTTAAACATCCCTCGTGGTGTGTTGAAAACATGGTTACATTAGATTGAGAAGTTGAACCTTGATTCAATGATTTCGAGCTCCACTGTCAACTGTCCTTGAGTAATTGTAGAACGACATGTTTTGAAAGCAAAAGAAAAGAAATAGTTAGGAAATACAAGCTTCGGAGAATTGCAGTAACTTGATAAGTAGAATAACTGACTCCCAATCATCAGATTGCCGATGCGAATTTCGTCCTTCAGAAGGCTGTATTGTAATAGAGGTGTTACATTTTCAAAGGTTCAAATACCTCTCATTGTTTTGACATAAATGTTGAAAGTGGGATGCCATCTCAAGTGTCGGTTTCGTCATCTGACCATGATTCAAAATAACGAAGCATATTGGCTGTGAGACATTTGAATCTGGCAGCAATAAACAATCAAGTGATTGAGGGAGTGAGTATTAACGTCATACTATGCAGCTACAAGAAGGCTTTTGGTGACGGATCTCGCAATTTTGAACCATGGCACCCTCTTTCCTACCTTCCAGACCATACCAACGGGAGGACGTTTGAGTTCTATACAGATTTAACGTGCATCGCTCCCCTACACGGCTGAACTTCATCGAAACAAAGCTCGATCTTATGACACGCAGACCAAGAGTCCATTACCTTGACCACTATGTTACAGTGGTCAATAAACAATCAAAAATGCTTGATTATTAACGTCACAGAAGCAACACTAGGGATTTGAGTATCGGGCGTCGTAATTGGGAACACAATCAAGTAA
This sequence comes from Trichonephila clavata, assembly GCA_019973975.1. Taxonomy (NCBI): domain Eukaryota; kingdom Metazoa; phylum Arthropoda; class Arachnida; order Araneae; family Nephilidae; genus Trichonephila; species Trichonephila clavata. The sequence continues at coordinate 91,545 of BMAO01028546.1, read as the reverse complement.
CGAGTACGACAACTGATCTAGATCTTCACTATTCAAATTTCCACATGAAGTCAACATGAAAACTTTCAGATTAACAGATTTAACGTACATCTAGTCTTTATACCAGTGGTCCGCAATCCCCGGGTCAAATAGTACTGGATTGCACAAGGAACATCGAATTACAATCGGACTTCTATTTAACAAAGTCGCTAAATTCAAAAAAAAGAAGTTCGTTGAGGAAAAATTCGTTAAATAGAGATTCATTTTCATTGTACTTTGTCTTGGTTCCAGGGAAATGTTCGTAAAATAGAGGTTTGTAAAATGGAGGTCCAACTGTATTTTCCTTTTATTTACGGTGGTGTATTTCTCTCGGGTTTGTGAGTCTTTGTATGGAAATCAGTTTATATTCCTTGTATATTTATATTCATTTTTTTGGTGTAACTATTTCATTCAAAAAGCATGCTTAAATACTATTAAATTAAAAGAATTAATTCAAAGCAATCTGAAATATAAACAATCAACGTCTCCCCCTCAGCTGACCGCGGTAAAATTATCAAACTTTGACTGGTCCGCAGCGATAAAAAGTTTGGGGTGCACTTGCTTTAGTTGTATCCAAACGAGATCCCATGGCTTAAAAGAAACAACAGAATTCACGCTATCTTGAACACTTGGTTACTAGAGCCACTGAATCGGTTGCTCGAACAGTCATTGATTGGTTAATTGATTGTGTATTAATATTACACTTATCAGCAACACCAGGGGTATTGGAGACGGATCTTGTAATTTTCAACCCCGGTCCAGTGACAAGGACGACACCTCACTCTTCAAACTTACATCTAAAGCCACCATGAGGACTTGGAGTCTTGAAAGATTTCAAGTACACTAGTCCTTCTACTCATTGGGTCTCCAGGACTCGAACACCACAGGTGAACAACTGTGAAAATAAAAAAAAGAAAGAACCAACCAGAGCTTCGCACAGCCCTCTGTTTCACCATCTCAAAAAAAGGCGGTAGCTCATTACTAATGTTACTTTTCAATCCAATCAAATCGTCTCCCTGTCACAGTTCTACTGTAGTCTTGCCTTACTGAAGATCAGTAGGTTTTTTCTTTGCGGGTTTTACGTACTTTTATATTTTTGATAGCGAATGAATTTTTATGCAACTTTAACTTCATTATTTTCTAATTTCTTGTATTAATTATGATGAGAGGGTAAAGTCAAATTTTAACTAGATACCTCGTAATTTTGAGCCGTGGGCTGTGTGAAAAGAAAATGAAGAACCTGAAGTAATTTTATATCAAAGGAATCTAGAATTATATTAATAAATTGCTTCTTTAATCAATATTTAAATAAGTGATGCCATTTTCAAAATGTTTTTAAAATAATGATTGACAATATTTGGAGCGAGAGACTTGAGCGCACCTCTGTTATATGAATGAAAATACTCAGAATAATTGAAAAATTTCTTATTTACAAAGCTGAAATTAAATCTCATTCAATCCCATATAAGATATTAGAAAATTATTAGTAGCGTCCCATCTCATTTATTTTGTACCGTGTCGTAGCAGGTATGATTCATTGTGTCTCATCCTTATTTTCAGTTCCATTAAATTTGTCTGATATTTATATTACACTACCATTCTGAGCTACAGACTAATATTATAATATTTTTAATTGCACGCAATGCGTTTCTGGTCACGAATGACTTTTCGTTTAGATCATACACGCAAGTATTGTTTATAGTTTCGCTGGAAAACGGCTTTTATACAATATAATATCTTTCATTAATTTTACTCACGAAACGTTTTATTCTCGGAAAAAGAAATATTCTTAAAAATATTTGTCAAGTTTTTTTTTGTAGTTTGGTGGGATACAGGAGCACTTAGTTTTCAGGAAATTTAAAATATAACTTTTGTAAATCAATAAAAAGGAAGAATTACTTTGATATGAAAGAATATTAAAAAAAAGATAAAAGTTGTTGAAAAAATCTTGATTTTGAAAAGTTTTCGTGATGGGAGTGATGCCTATCCAATCCGGTAGCAGCAAAAGAGTCCGAGATAATCTTTTTTTCTTGAGAACATTTATAAATTCCGTGCACCCCACGGGGGCTTACAACACAAAGGAAAGAAAGGAACTACAACACAAACATCCATGCCTACTCCAGGATTCGAACCCAGTCTCTACGGCACCGCAGTCAGCGTCACTAACCTCTGTACCAAATGGGCGGCATCCAATTTAATTAAAAGAGAAAATATTTTGATGTAAAATGTTAAAATATGAGTTGGTATCGATAGGACCTTCTGTGATTGGTTGATCAGAGAAGTCAGTTATTTTTCCAATTTAAGTTTAGGGGAGAAGCTCGACCAATCATTGAGTACTTAATGGAGAGAATTAAGAATAAAAGTAAAAGATAAATATATAATTTTAAAAAGAGAGAGAGAACATATTTATATATATAAAGGAACTAAAGTAAAGCAGAGGATTAGTTAGGTTTGATCTGGATCTGTGGAAATTAAGATCAGGAGTATATTTTTCTATGCTAGAGATCGATTGGTTATCAGAGTTGTCAATTTTATTAAAGAAATTGGTAGCATTTCTCCTGGTCATTTGTCTAATAGTGGGTACTTTGCTTGCGGCTCTGAGGTCTACATTCTTCATGAACAGCGAGCGTTAAAATTTGCCTGACAATTAAATTTTGAACACTTTCTAAATAATTAGTATGGGTCTTTGCTGCGTGTCCTCAAATAGGGAGGCGTAGGTCAGGATAGGTTTTAGAATCAGTGAGTAGAGAAGCATTTAGTTTCTGTTGCTTAATTTTGATTTTCTGGAAATTAAGGGGTTGTCAAAGTTATATTTGATTAATTTTTTAATTAAAAATTTTAGATATTTTCTAATACAGATTTCTTAAATTAATATAAATTTTAATATAGAAGAATTTATATTTTCTCGCATTTAAACTGCTTTAAGTAATTCTGGTTTTTGAAATCAGTATGTTTAGAATTGCCATTAAATATTTTATATAGACATAGAAATGAAATTTCTTTTCACTATTATAAAAAAAGTTTTTTTTTCCTCAGAGTTCCTAGCCTTTTTTATAATAAGCAGGAACAAATTTTGAAAATTTTTTGGGTGACTAAGAATATCCAAAAAGATTTTTTCACGTTGAGGATTCCCTATCAATTATAACATTTTCTGTTTCCATAGGACACAATTTGTTTGTTATTATTTACAACAAGGAGATTACAATATGGAGAAAGAATATATTTTGAGAGCGTGAGTGAATATTAACGTCGCACTGTTCAGTTATATACACGAGAGCTTTTGGTGACGGACCTCGTACTTTTGAACCATGGTCAAGTGACCTAACTACTACATAAATGGGAGGACGTTTGAGCTCTCGACAGATTTAACGTGCATCGCTTCCCTACACGGCGGGTCTTCAGCGGTACAATTCTCGAACTCATGACACGCCACCCACGAGTCCGTAGCCTTGACCACCAGGCTACCGCGGCTACAGCCCCTCTCAGAATCCATTAACTATTCCTACAACCAAAAGTATGCCTCTGAGGCATCATTTTGGCTGTAGGTATAGTTTTTCTGCATCCAAACCAAGAGATCCTTTCTAAATTCCCAATGGCACAAGCATTGATGCTCTTACATGGTCTTTACAGCACATTTTATAAGCAAGTAGCATGTTTCCCTTTTCTTATTAACATTAAAAATTTAATAATTCATATATTCAGCTTCATAATTGTAGAATCATTTTTTCTGCATGCGTACTTTTGATAGTTATGTACATATTGTGACCAAATATAGTTTTTTCTTTTGTAACAAACAAACAAAAACTATATTTGGGTCATTAATGCTTTTAAATATTTTCTGAAACTATGCTAGAAAGTAAAATGTTTGCATCTATTAGTACAAAAGACTCATTTCTATAGATGAACTAGTTTGTTCCAGTTCAGAAGGTATTATTCGCAAAAATAAAATCCCCCCTCCCCAAACACTTTAATAACCTAAATCAGCGGTTCTTAAACTGTGCCCCACGGAACCCTGGGGATCCCCAGCGCCTTTCTTGGGATCCGCGAAGGTCTGTCATTTGATGTTAAGATTCTACAGACTCTGAAAGGTCTGGAGGAAATATTGAAAGATGTACCACACACAAAGGCACATCCTAGACTCTATGTTTATAAACTGCCCACAGTGAACACCCCCTTCTAACTACCACACCACACCAACGGAAGGACGTTAGAGCTCTCGACAGATTTAACGTGCATCGCTCCCCTACATGCGGGTCTTCAGTGGTACTGGGCTCGAACTCTTAACACGCTAGCCGTGAACCGATACCTTGACTACCGCGGCCACAATGGGATGTCAAACACATAGATCTAAAATTTTAAAAAAACCTGATTAATCATAAAATTTTCAAACCTCGGAAATTTTTGCAACCCAGGATATCACCACGGATAGCATAAAAAAACCAGGACTGTCTGAGCTAATCCCGGACGTATGGTAATCCTATGCATTTGTAACAAATTGTATTAGATTAACTAGTATTTTATAAAATAACATTTTTCTTAAAGGAGCAATGAATAAATTATAGTTTAAAAAACTAAAAAGCACCCTTTTATAGTTAATCGAACTAATTTGTAACAATCTTTTAGGCGCCAAATCTTGAACTAGTCGCCCAATCTGGAAATGGGATCTGAAATTAGTCACCAGATGCTGGATGAGATCTGAAAATGGGAGATGGTTAATCCTGATGATCCTGATCAGGACAATGGAATAGAATATTAAATTATTGTGTTGTCATCGGTCCTGGAGAAGTGAGCAAAATTTCGATATGAATCTGATCTTTTAGTGTTGAAAATAGCAAAATTAATTTGATTATTTTTTCTAATAACTAAGTGACAAATTCAAGCAATTTAAACTCTTTTTCACTGCATCTAAAATAACAATTGGGCAGAATATATTCTATCTCTATTGGTTCTTTGATGTAGGGCTTATACACCTATATTTTCATAGCTTCATTTTCTCTTATCATTAGGTAAATAATTCTTATTTCTGTAAAAAAAAAAGTTTTTGTAGTGTTTTGGAGTATAAAATGCCTTCGGTAAACACTAGTAACAAGCTCGGATCCTAAGCGATTTTGATCTGTTTTCAACTATCTTCTATGTCAACTTTAATATATTTATCTTTTCTTTTTGCCTCTTTACCTAACGTTTAATAACAGTATTACGAAGGTATAGGTTAAATATATATATATATATAAAATAAGCAATATTTTATATATAAATGGCACGCCTTTGTGTTTGGAATCTTGACGATAAGCTTAAAGTTCTTAAAAGTACTTACGTGCTCAAGTTTCGAAAGACCAAGAATATAGGAATTGAATATTCTAAAAAATCCCTTGCAAATAAGAGGACTCAACTGAAAATTCGCTCTTTCTAAATCTTCATTACATACCTTTAATTTTAAGCAGATTGAATTATTAGATGCTTAGATCAGAAAAAAACAGCGTAGAGCACTTTCTTCAATAGAACGCATTAAGGACAAAGCGTCTCTTGGATGCGTAATCTCATCTGATTTATTAAATGGCTCTGCAATAAAAACGTGCCTTCATCGCCGTTGCTCATTGTTTCTTTTGATTATGTTTTATTAGTATTACCTAGCCTAGAAGTTTTTATTCAAAGTCATTGTTTTTGAAATTATGATTTCATTCTAAAAAGTGCACGGGCGTCTTTTGATAAAAACACAACAATTTAAAAATATAAAACTGTTTCATTCCATAGAATTGAAAGCATTTAATCATAAACATAATTCATCATATTTGATGAAGATTTAGTATTAAAGAAGAGAAAAAGTTATATATTCAAATAAACTTTTATATAAATTTTATTAAAACACCAAGCAACAAGAAATCTATATAATTGTTGCTATACATGCAAATATATTTATAACAAATTATGACCATGATTTCTTATACGGTTAAGCTTTATGAAAATTTTTACATTATGTAAGAAATAATAAGCAAAAATAAATTATAAACACAGTTTCCAATTATTTAAGACTTTTATTTACTACCATTTTCTTAATAGTTAGACTATATATATATCTGTTATCGAAAATTTTCGTAACTGACTAATTGTCATACTTGGAGATTCCATTTGTTTTATTAAAATAATAGCTGGTATACCCGTTCTTCGCACGGGTGAATTGAAAAATTAAACAATACAGATTGAAGGATAAAGAAGTTTTTAATGAGTTAATTTTACTTGAATCACAAATTTAAAAAAAAAGCTTTTTGCATATCTCAGCAGAACAAAAAAAAACTATACTTGTTAAATTTTAAGTCTGAAGGTCTAATAGCTGATAAAAAAGGATTTTTTTATATTTATAACGCCCCATAACTCTCTTGTAAATCGATTTTTGATAACACCTTCCTAAGCTAATATCTGCTCAGCAAAAGTAACGCATTATTACAGTTTTGAGTAAAGAACGTTTAAAATAGTGCAAATAATTTATATCTGGATGTGTAATACGTTAATATTACTTTCTATTGTATTTATTTTATGTTAAAATTATAATATTCACAAGAAACGCCATTCCTTGCATTATAACGACGATTCAATGGAAACAGAGAAATGTTTCGGCCTCATTTTTGGCGACCACGTTGGCAAATTGGCTAGTGATTGAACGGTGCAGAATTTGCTTTGCTGTAGCGCTACCATGTAAGGAGATGTAACAAAGAGGATACCACAAAAACTTTCTCCACAAAAAATACATATACATGCCAATTTTCATAGTGATCGGTTGAACGGTGTTGGAGTGAAGCGATTTGATATATACAAACATCCATTTTTATATATATAGAAAAGGTAAGGGAATTATTTTGAATAACTTAAGTAAAATTTTTTTTACTAGAAATCAATGTTTTCACGTGTAATTTCGTTTTCAGCTTATTTAAATTCGTATTTTTATTTTTAAAAAATGCTCTTGTGATCTTTTTTATTATAAACAAAAGAAATTCTTTGATTTTTTTGAGTTAATTCATACATTACTTTTAAGCATTTATTAAACTAATACAAATATGAATTGTATAAAGTGAGCCCAAGTTATAAACTGTATGGTTGCATACATGACATAAGGTAGTGGTCTTCAAACTGTGTTCCACGAAACCCAGGGGGCATACCCACGAGGTATACCTAGGGGCGCCACAAGCTGCAATGAAAAAATCGAAAAGAAAATTATAAATGTGTATGCAAAAAGAATTCACGCTTTCTATGAAGTTTGTATAGTTAGAAGTATCTAAAGCTCATCCTATTCATAAAAACTGAAAATTTTATTTATAAACTAATGTTATTTTACAAAACTTTTTAAACGTTTATTATAATATAATAAAAGAAGAATATTAAAAGTTTTATCATTATATATACTACCTATTGATACTCAACCTGCGGCCGCGGGCCGCGCGAGCCTTTTTAAGTGACCCTTTTTGCTCTAAGAAATTCTTTTACTTAAGACAATGTTTTAAAACTTTGGTGGGAAATTCTTTGACAAGAGAAATCAAATATATCAATTTTGCTTTACTGCCCTTGATGCCATACTGCTGCGAATTGATATTCTTTTTCTATTTGTAACGGTTACGGTTAGTGATAACAGACAACAGTGGAGGAGTAGCTATAATTTTAGGGGTGGAACCAATTCTGAACAATCTTTCATACCTTTCAAGCGAAAAATATTCGAGGATTGGAGGTTGACAGTTTTGTAGTAAAAAACAAACATGGATTAGTGCTTGTTTGATTTGTCACGAAAGTGCTGTACTTAACAGTAATTATTTAATGACATCTTTCCTCTTTTAAGAGGTGATATATAAATAGGCTTTATTGAATATTCTTTGCAACAGCAACAAAGTGTTTTGTCAGTGGCAATATCACAATAGTAACAAAGACATCCTTAGAAGTTTGTTATATTATTGGTAATCATGTGAAAACGTTTACTGATGCAAAAATTATGAGGAAGTGTTTCTTAAATTCTTTTAATTTAGTGTTAGTGAAAAAAAAATATAAAAAATAATAATTAACAAAAAGCAAAACAGAAGTTAAAATGTTTTGATTAATTTTCCATAGTTTAAAATTCCAATGCTATCTTGGTATTAAACCATTTCTCCCCACCCCCCGTTTAACCTCATGTTGCGGCCCGCGTGAAATGGCTGCAATCTGTGTGCGGCCCAGCAGAAAAAATAGTTGAGTACCCCTGTACTAGATAATGAATATTCTATTGTGTTTATTATCCCGGGTTCTACGAAAAAATTTTATACTCACTAGCACAATATCTTACTCACACGATATCTTAGGAAAACTAAACAGATTCCTAATAGAAGATGCACCTTTTTGCATTTGTAGAGAAAAACATCTATAGAGTGAAGGAGAAGGAGCAATTTATCGATATGTCAGCAGATTCTATGTTAAAATCTAAATTGAAGCAAGAACAGCTCTGAAATTTTAGGTTGCAAATTCATGCAAAATACACTGTATTTCTTCACATCTATAAACATTTTAATGTCATTTAGAACAATATAATATTTACTTGAAAATACTTCTCACACAGCGAGAGGGGCTACAAAAAAAACAAAGTAATAAACAAATTAAATGCAGAATATGCAATGCATCTGCAGATAATCTCAATAGGTTTGTGAACTTCGACACTGTGTGAAAAAAAATACAAGTAAAAATCCCAGTTACTAAATATATTGCATAGGTATGTGACGCTTGAATCAAAAATTATTATTAATGAGTAGATCGTGTATTGAAAAATTACATTAATATTTTTTATTTATTTTACATAAGTACCTATAACATGGTGATCTATTTTAAATATTATTTCGAGATATATTCTTCTAAGTGTGGAATGGGGACCACAAAAACACCTTATACTTCAAGGGGTTCCATGGATAGAAAAAGTTGAAAGACCTCTGATACAAGGATATCAATCAACGGCAGAAACAAATTGACCAATAATTTATTTTTCTTACAAGTATGGGCAAAAAAATTTATTTTTACACCCTCTTTTAAAGAAACCAAAAACACAACGAAGTACTTAAGCGGAAGTAATTTTTTTTATTGAAATTAAAAAAACACGTGTAAAAAAGCTCATTATTAAACACTCAAAGCTGTAGGATTCATCAGTGGCTACCGATTGCACATTGAAAGTTGAAATCCATAATTGATGCCCCCACCTTCCTCAGAGGCGAAGGCATGCTTGTACGACAATGTAAAGAATTATAATTCCTAATTTCATCTTGCGATGCATTCTACCATGTTTTAATCGACTGTTGTTCCAGGTCTGTTACCCCCTCAGGGGGCTCACCTTCTTTAGGTGAGTACGGGTGTCACAATCCCGAGGTGCCCTAGTGATCTTTTCCTTTTCCCACGGGGTTTACTGTCTTTGGTAAACACGGGCTTCACGAACCCGGGGTACCCTAGTGATCCTTCTCTATTTTCGACCCTCTTTCTTGTCATTCAATTCATTCTTTCTTTCTCCTCCCGTCTAGACCACAGATATTAAAACAAATGTTTGGCGCAATATAGTCGATATCGGCTCTTGCGCGAATAAACCCTAAAATTACTCACTCACTCCAGGTCTGTTACATTTGGAGGAGTCCAAATCTGGCTGCATGTTATGTCCCTCGGCCTCGCATGTGCTATTGCGAAAAGTGGGATCACCTTGCTGACCAAAGAATTTTAAGACCTCACGGAATATATGTATAGATTAAGGGGGTCCGGCACATGAATTTTCGAAAAAATCGATTTTCACTTTTTTATGTTCTCTCAGAGTTCAAATATTTCTGATTAAAATGATATATGGTGTGAGGAAATACGATTATTAGAAGAGTATTTTAATTTATTTTTTTAAGAAGTTTCTCCTTGAGGCGCTTCAAATGAACTCTGCTAAGAGCACCTTATGTTTTCACTTGCATAAGTTTCTGATGAGCGCAAATCCATATGATTTTTAAGTGGAAAAATTAGAGTGTATTGGGAATATCCCAAAGTGTGTATGGGTACACGTCTTTTGTTCAAATGAGCCAGTTAATAAAACCATATGGTCACTGATTGAAAAATCTACATTTGTGGAATTAAAAACGCTAAAATTGGGGTAAAAATTACTATTGCGCAGTTCAATATGAGTCATGTAGAAAAATTAATGATCTTAAAACATTGTGATATTGAACCAAGTTATAACTGTGTGTGCCATGCTTCAAAAAATTAGATGCACGTAGCATTCGTGTAGTCGAACGAAAGCATCTTGAGATCCCCCCCAAAATAACAAATTGTTAAAAATAATGAAAGAAAGAAAATTAGAAGAGTCTTTTGTAGGGGCAGGGGTAAAGAAAATGCTTCATACACTTCTGGAAAGTACTAAAAAAAGTTAAATGCTTAAAAATTACAAATTTTTACTTTAAAGCCTGCTTTCTCAAAATGTAATAATTTGTACTTTATGTACCTTTTTCTCAAAAACTACTTATTATATAATCCTCAAATTTTCAGCGAGCCTACTTTTAACATGTTTACACATTTTAAAGGAGGTACTTAGATATATCTAGCAAAATTTTTTAGATAAGGCTTTTAAACTATAAATATTAGGTAAAAAAATTGGATATTTTTTGAAAAATTTATAAATATTTTAATTTTAAACAAAAACGCAAAACCTTTCGGTAAAGTTTAATTAATAGTACACATAAGCGTCTGTAAAAATTTTATCTATGAGAAGTAAGCAGTTTCTGAGAAAAAGGTACATAAACGTACCCAATTTAACATGGGCTCCTATAAACGTGCCTGATCCTCTTACCTTTAACATTATTTTGTTTGAAAACCGTCCAGGATGGTATATCAAGAAAGTAAAGCAACCGATTGTAGAATGTCACCAACATATCGTTGTGACGTTAAAGCAGTACGTAAAATGACTAGACAAGACCCTTTACCTAAACCTGTACCTAAGGAACCTAAACTTAAGGAATTTCTAAGCCTCTTTTTATTAAACAAATGTTTAATAACTATGAGTGGGGCTGTAAACCTCTGTAAATCAGAGGTCTAAAGGTCAACTGCGTGATATATGTCTGTTGGCAGCTATAAGGATTGGATATTACACCACTTTTTTTTAGATACGGCTAAATCAATGTTTGTGAGGGGTAAAAGACTTCCTAAGTTCCGCTTTCCTCCACAGCTAAGGGCCATGAGATTGTGGAACATACTAAAGCTGACATGGAAGAATCCATAGCATATTGAACAGAGGACAACTATATAATTCAATCATCTGATTTTGCCTTGTATTCGTACATCTTGACTTTCACAAACCTTATATATATATAACCTCCGTTAAGTTAATTACATCAATCATTGTTACCAGCACTTACGCATAAACATTTTCGAGCGGTACAAGTCATTGCAGTTTTATCCATAGGGCGCTTGGGGTGGGCGCCTAGGGGTCCGAAACCCGGAAGAGCCCAGACAAGCTTGACTTAACAGGATCCAAGAGCCCCTCCTTGGATCCGATATAGTGCAAAGGGGAAAAAAATTTCTACACCCAAGGCCCGAAACGAGCTTAAACTGGCATTATTACAAGTGTACGTGTATTTCTCGGTATGATCAGCCAGTTTCATATATTCCAACCATACCGCCTCGTTTAAGGTCATCGAATTCATTAGAAATCTTCGTAATCGTCGTAACGGTATTTTTTTGGAAACTAAAAGATGAAAAAACGAGAAATGATAAGCTTTCCAAACAGATAATTAGAAAAGAAACGGTGTTTGCAATTGTTACCTGTTTCATGTTTTTGCAACCTGTGACCCGAAGTCACTAACCAGCGACCTTGAAATTTTAATCATTTACATACTTGGTACGAAAGAAACTGCATGCGACATTTTGAGATAATCAGGATATTTTTAGGTGGTGTCTTTTCCAAAAGACTGTATATAATCAAAATCAATTGTACGTATCCAGAATTGAATACATTAATCCTCAATCATACCTATACCTCAGAAAGAACTTATTAATTCATCTTTGAAAAATTCAAATGATTGTAACTATTTTCCCCAAAGATAAGTTCATGGTATGCAGGATGTGTAAATCTTTACTTCACGAGATAAATAAAAGAAATAGTAACATAAACACACAAGGCAGTTAGTTTTGCTACGAAAATCAACTAGAAATTACTTTTACTCATTATATACAGTAATATTATAATATTTTAATAAATTATAATAAAAAATTTAATAGAAAAATTTGAACTACACGCTTATATAAACATATATTATAATATGGATGAACAGAATTATTATAAATTGCTCTAAATAGCTTGTGGATTTTGCGAACATTATTTCCAGAAATATCACCAAAAAAGTGTAAATTTAAATACTTATGCTAGATTAGTTTGTGAAACCATTTAATTTGCAAAAACATTAGCATTTTTGTCCACTTGCAATCATTTAACAATCCCCCCTCTAGTTCATTTTATTTTAACTTTTATAATGTATTATTTGGTTTTTATAAATAAAATATTTTTTTTAATTTCAATTTATGTAGAAAATTTTCGCACACAAATTTTCACAAAATTTTTTTTAACTCAGTTCCTACATAGGTCAACAAAGAAAATTTTTATTTTAGTTACTTTTGATTAAATAGTTACAATTAATATAAATATCTATACACATGTGAAAGAATCACACTATTAAGTGACAAAATAGAAAACGCTTTTCCTTGCAATTTTCCATTTTCCTTTTTATATATGGTGTTAGACTATTTTTTGTTTGTCTGTTACTATTTATTCATTCATTAAATTTAATTATTCTAATAAAATAGTATAGTAAAAAAGAAATTACACTCTCAGAAGCTAGGCCATCCCAGGTGGGATTCAAATCCACGACCTTTGGATTAAAAGTCCAACGCGCTATCCATTGCGCTACAAGGACATAATGAACGATTTTCCTTTCTATATATGCTGTTGGACTATTATTTTTGTTTATTACTAATTATTCATTTTTAATTCAATTAATGAATTAATTTTTGAAAAAGCTGTATTGACATCAAGCGTCATCTACTACAAGTTTAAAACATGTATTTGAATTTGAATGGGTGAAAAAAAGTATTTTATTAACGATTGAAAATTTGAACAAGATATATATAAATAAATATAGGGAGAGAGTGAACTAATAGTAGAATTGAAAGAGTTGAAAAGGAAACTTTATGGCATTTTAAGTATTTGAGCCATTTGCTTAAAAAAAGGTGATTTATTTTTAAAAACATCTTAACTCTGAACTTTCTAAGCAAATGTTTACGAAATTTCATATCCTTAATGAGAAAACTATCTTAAGTAATTAATAATTAGTTAAGAATTTATGTTAATCAAGTCATTAAGCTTCATAATTTAGTTCCTTCTGAGCTTCAAATGGCAATGCTAATTTTAGCCTGCTTTGAGGAGACTCACGAAGTTTCTGCGAGGTTGTTGTGTCACTTTTCCTTTCTTCCTTTAACTTTGTCTCATACATCCCGTGCCCTGTTTTTCGGGGGTTTGGATAGATCCCTTCTTACCATATTGAATTTTTGCAAATTTATTAACATAAATGTCTTTTTGACCACTAGCATAGAGCTACTTACTTTAAAATTTTTAACTGTAGTAATAGATAATATTTAAAGCTTAAAAAATAAGTTAATTAATTAAATTAAAATTTAATTAATACATAAATTAATTATGCATGGGGAGTGTGATGAATCTGTGGTGACCTGTAGTCACCCTTACATTCCTACCTTCCTGTCGATCTGAAAACCCGGCTAGATGTGCAGGAGGAACTAAATGATCCAAAGACATTATTCCAGTTCAAGCTGATTTATTGATTCTTATCTGTTATTAAGAACAGACACAACACAATTCTAATTAAGGTATATAAAATATGGTAGAGTGCAGAGGTGAGATATATAAATACGGGGATTATATTACAGAACTTCAACTGAATCTAAGATAGCTTAAACGCGCACATTTATAACTATGCCACACACTAATAATCAGATTTTACTTAATCAAATTTACGGTACCTTGTTTCTTAATGCTGCAGATCCTTCACGGAGATTTTCAGGTACTCTATTTAGCTGGATGAATTGACGATGATTCCAGGCTCCGTAATATTTAATTTCAATGCTTTTCAATCTTCAATATCCAGTTCTCTTTGCGCACATCAAACGTATCAGCCCCGCTTAACTTGTCAATAACTACGTGTCGACCTCTCATTTTCTTCACTTTACTTTACTTCACTTGACTTCTCACTTCGCTCTCTTCAACTCGCGAAAACCGAAATTATATAATATTCCTTATTTACATAAATCACGTTTGGTTTCCCGATGAAGGTTGGTTAAAATAAATATTTTGACTGAAAGGGAAAAAGAAGACATCAGTATAAACGCGTATAGATCCGTCACAAATGTGGTGCTTCAATAACAAATTTTCAACATTTGACATCACTCTTGTTAGGTTTAAAGTATCCGACTACTTGCGACAACTTTTTTTTAAGGAAATGGAGGTATGGGAATTTTTTTGTGGTTTTTAGATTTATTTAGATCATTTTAAGAAAAATATGCTAAAATTAAGAAAAGAAAAAGAAATTATTATTACTAAAATTTGAAAAAGTTGGTAAAAATTTTAAAAAAATTACATAAACGGGGTCCTTTTTGTACAAAAAGTTTATGAACAAATTTTCAATTTTACAATTTTGATGTGTTTCTTTACTATTCATTTTTGAAATGACCTTCAGGATAAGAAACATTTTAAATTTTATAAATACTAGAGAACTTAATCTTAGTTAGTATATGAATTTGCTTGAAAAAACAGTGATTATATTCATATAAGGCACTCTACATTTTGTAATAAAACAGTGATTGATAAATCTGAAGGTGTTAAAACACTTCTACTATTATACAGAACATACACAAAAAATTTGAGTTAATTATTTTCAAAACGTTTTGAGTAATCGCTGTCCTGTTTGAGCATTTAAAAAAAACACATTTCGAGTAAAACGCATTTTAAAGTATGACATCTTGCTGAAAGGAGCGGCATCTGCTTTTACTAAAACACATGCAGTTTTCGTTCTAGTGAACGGGAAATAATAAACTTGGTATTTTTATAAAGTTAATAAGATGGTCTGTAAAATAAAATCATAAAACAAATTTATCAATTTTTGACAAAATTCACAATTTTAGTAGTGGGAAGTCTTAACCCTATATAAATATCCTAAGTTAATAAAGTTTTTTTTTTTAGATTGACTTCCTGATGCGCTGAAATTCCTTCTCGCAAGGAAACGTAATTAAAAACTTTCTCACGATTTTCCAAAATTCGGGATAAATTACAGGTACGTCTTTTTAAAGTCAGAATTGCTCTGGCATCCATTTCTAAATTTTACTATAAGATCTTTGTTAGTGCAACATTCTGATCAGTTCCTCTTCTAATACGCCATTAGTTGTTTTTTCAATGAGACCGTATGAATTCATTGTCTACTGTGGTATTACCATGTATCAGCGGCGCACATGAAGGGGGTGTCCTGGGGGTCCGTACACCCCTAAAGACCTAGATTTTTTTGATTTATGATAATCCTATGTACATGTGACGTAAAATTTAATTAAGTACTTGTAATTAACAACTTATTTTATTAATTAATGCTAATTATTAATTCAATAATTTATTTTTTAGTATTTCTTGTTAACAAAATCAGAAGAATCAATAGATGTTGTCTTGAGGTATGATACGAGTTGGGAGACTTTCAACCATCCCCTCCCACTTTGAAAATTTTTTGTTTGCGCTACTGCCATATATATATAGTCATAGTATTCTCAAACATAGTTCCAAAATTTTATTAGAGGGCATTTAAATGTTGAACGTAGGTATAAACGTCATTTTCCGGTCAGATTGACTATGACAAATTAAGAAAATGAAAAAATTCGCGTCGTCCAATATTATGCTCCTTTAGCTTAATCCCAGCAAGTATCACTGAAAGGTTGGTCCTTGTTTTAATAAAACTTATGCTGTCACCTTGCAACTGCTAATTAACCTTATTAAATTTGCTGAATAAATCTATTAAATAGCTAAAATCTGGTTACCACTTGATTAAGTTTTCTTTTGAAATTAAAGTCACGACCTGGCACAAAGAGAATCTCTATCATAGACCCCAATTTAAACCTCATGGACCCTCAAATTATTTTTTGGCTGACGTGGATCCCTTACATGTCATCATAGACCTATAGGACTTTAGGAATCATTGCTTTAACGCGTTACAAAATGAAGAGGAACATCTAATGCGATGAGTAATTCGAATTCTTTTTGGAATCTATATAAAACCAGCAACAAAATCTGAAACAGAAGCCAAAAGGTAATTTCAATCCAAAATATGAACCATGCTATTAGATTAAAGCAGTTGTCAACGTATTTTGACGCCTATATTATTTTCCAATTAATCGGAGAATTTTAAGATTTACACAGCATTTCCTGTTATCACCAGCGAAAACTGATCGTGGCATTGAAAATAGGTGAAAGCTTTGTTTATTGTTGCAGTGTTAGTAACAAGATAAGTGCAAACAAAAGATAAATAGAATTGCCTATTTAAAACTAATCGAATGTATTTAGGTGACTGGCCATGAGTTTCAGAGTAAAAGCCACTTTGGGTTTTCTTAAATATAAATTTAGCTTTATTTACTATGGCAAAACAATAATTTTTAATTGCTCTGTGATTAATCCTTTAACTGCTTTGACCGTACACCGTACGGGCTACCAAAAGCTGACCACAACTGGTTGCCCGTATGCTGTACGGGCACTGATATTGTCTTCTTTCTACCTTTGATGTGTACATATTTTTAATTCTTATAGTGCAGTGTTTCTCAAACTGTGGGGCGCCCCCCCTAGGGGGCGTGATAACCCTACAAGGGGGAGGGGCGAGCATATTGAAAAGTCGAACACAAAAAATTATTTAAAAAATTATTAATAAACTGAAAGTAAGCAAATAAAATACATTCTGACAGAATAAAAAATAAAGTACCATTTACACTGATATAATACACTTATAAATATATCAGTATTGCGAAATGTATTTTGTAATTAATTCAACGATGTTAAGTTAAGACCAAGTTTAATAATTACCAATGACCCTATACAGGCTGTCATACATAAAATTAAAAACAAAAATTAACACCTGTCTTGATGATTTGTACGGTTTATAATTAATCCCTTAAAATAAGCAAATCCTCTGGAATAAGTAAATCCTTCCAAACACTGTCAAGGTCATTTTATTGCATTCCAAAGTCTTTGGAATAATTTTATGCACAGCAGTGCACAGTAAAGATCATACTTCGGAAAGACGTATATATACGTCCGGGGCAATTAATACACTGGCTGAGCAGGACGTTTATATACGCGAGCGGCACTAAGAGGTTAAAGTCGTACTGTGAGCTTAGCTTTAGAGTATCTTATTGTTGAATTCAATACACACATTTTTATTGTATGAAGGAGAGCGTGATGAAAATTATGATTGAATATTGGGTCGCGATGTGTGAAATTTGAGAAGCACTCTTATAATTAGATTATATTAGTGCTAGTATTTTTGAGGGATGCAGTTTGTCCTTAGTACTGAAATACTTCTCATCCGGGATTTTCTTTGGTGTGCAGAGAGGAATTTTTCACTGAAGTAGGAATTTGGATTCTTGAAAATATTCGATGAAGAAAAGGGATTGGCAAGGCAGTATGCAATATGTTGATTGAGAAGAAATGAAAATGGAAATAGAATCCAAAATAGCCGATATTACCTCTATCCTCATTCCAATGTAACACTTAGAATTATACCGTGTTTCAAATTGCCCCCTCCTTACACAAAATCCTCAACCGCTCGAAAAAAAGGTACGAACACATGGAATATTTTGTAAGTATGAGAAAAATTCTCTTTTAAGATATATGAAATATTCTTCATGGCATACAGAGGGTACTTATAAAAAGCAAACATTTAGGGATTTTTGTGTTCCACAATTATAAAACAAAAATTGGTGTGAAAACTGTAATATAGACACACACTAATATAACACTCTAATAGGGAAAAGTAATATTAAATTTTTAAAATATGTCTTTCTATTTTGTAAACGAATCTGTAACACACTCACTCATCACGAGATCTTTTGAACAAGACAGAAATTTACTTGAAGACAGACTTGACATTTGTCAAGTATGCTTCTATTGTTGAGTAGAGATCCACAAAAAAAACAGATTTTGTTTGAATTAATTCCAAGGAGAAGAGAGTTGGGGGTGTTACAGAAACAAAACTTCCAATTTTTGAGCTATTAGAGACCTAAAATATGGTACGCATGTTTCTTTTGTTGAGTAAAGTTCCGTTAAAAAGGAGTTTTTTGCGGGAATAGACTGTGGGAGCGGGAATAGAAAGTGGGAGCGGAATAGACTGTGGGAGCGAATAGACTTACAGAGGTATAAGATACTTAAAATTCCGTTTTTGGATATTTAAGTCCTGGTCTTTTTAAATCAGGATGTGAGGACTGTAAGAATACTTATATACACTGCCGGCCAAACAAAAAAATGCAATATAGGGTTTGTTTCCCAGGAACCCGGGAAATCGTAAGATTTCCGTTCTTTTTCGGTTTCCGAGAATTATTTTTCGTTCCTGGAAATTCCAGGGAATTAGATGGGGCTTAAATAATCTATGAGATAGCTGTTTTTGACTTGAATGTGGATTTCAAACCCGGATGTAAATTTTAAATACTTAAAACTACCAATACTGTTTTTGAAAATGTCCGGCGATGAATGTAACGACACTGTGAATCCTATGTTCGTGTAAATAGTCACCATTTTGAGCATTTACTACGAACCTGTACTTTACCTTGTTGGCAGTGCTGGTTTAAGCTCCTTTCGGCCCTGGGCGGGGAGGATCTACGGACCCTCTTGGCACTGGTGGATCCAAGGAGGGGCTCATGGATCCGGTTAAGTCCAGTTTATCTGGGCCCTTCCGGGTCCCGGGCCTCTGGGCACCCGCCTCAAGCACCCAAATGGATAAACCTGCACTGGTTGTTGGAATAAAAGTTACATTTGTTTCAACTTAACTGTACTGTTTCCTTTTGTTCACTTTACTTGTCCATTTTGTTCATGTTGTGATGACGTTTGTGGACTCACTTTTCTTATGAAATCAGTTTCCTGACATATTTCCTACCTCCCCATGAAACTCGAACAATAAGTTTTGAATTCCCCTGTATACGAACTTACAATTTGGAAAGAACAATAAAAGTAGGACTCCTACATGAAAGGTTGCTTTTTGCTAGAAGTTTGGAGAGTGGGGTTCCAGTTTGGGTCCCTCCTCGACAGAGGTTAAAAACTACAAGGTCCGTCGCCAATAGTCACCAATGCCTTAGAATGGGACGTTAATAAAAATATCAAATCAAACCTGCTCTGAGAGAAACAGAAGAAAATTAAAGATATTAGGGACATGAGATCCAAGTTACCAAGTTCAATATTTTCAATTCAGCTTCAGAGACTATCTATATGTTACCCCTTAAAGAATTCAAGAACTGCTAATATTTACATTACTTAAATTATCCACAGATTAACTGATTTTTCCCATTTAAATGCAGAATAATCTTTTAAATAAAAGTTTAGCGTGCTTTACTTAGGTAATGTGTACATTACCTTATTCCGAATCGTTTAAGTTGCAGTATATTTTTTCAAGTTAAATAATTTGCGATAACCTGTAAGGATCTTGCCTGAGCGCCTAAAGGTGTGGGAGAATTAATTGGAAGGAAGACTAGCCGTACTTCAAAAATAATCTACTTTATTCACAATATTAACAACAATTCAAATTCGATAGAGCAAGGCTAAGAAATGCACCCAATTAATAAATTTGAAGACAATTAACGAGGTACGCGAGCTATGAGAATACTTTAAGGTTTAATACACTTACTTAATTCAATATCTCTGACTTCTTTGCTACTTAATCTAGATTCAATCTCCAGTGACAATTCGTCACCTTACGTAATTCAATTATCAAATATTAAATATCTGCGATTCACATCCAATTTGATTAATCACTGCTCCGCTAGCAGTCTATCCTTTCTCTCTCTCTCTAACCTGAAAGCCTAGACTATATATAATAGTCCTAATTTACATATTCACGTTCTCTTCTTCGAAGAGGAGTTTTATAATAAAATAATTTTAAAGACCAGAAATTCCCCAAGAGAACTGTTAGTTAAAGGAGTGCTGATCGAACCGTCACAAACCTAAAAAAATTACATATTACCTACAAAATATTTATTAAAGTAAAAAAAAAATATTTTTGCAATTACAGGAATATTTTTGTAGAATTAAATTACTATTAAGACCAACAACTCTATACTAGGTACTAATAATTAAAGAAACGAGGTGTACTAATGTCGCATAAAGCAACAAAGAATTTTTTACATTAATCAACAAATCTTAAGTAAACAATGACTAAAACCTTACGATATTTATTTTCGTTTCCTTTTCGAAAGAATCAAATTGATAGAATCAATTAAACAATAAAGTAAAATACAAAGAATCAACTAAATGACAAAAATATTAAAATGAAAGAAATTACCTAAAAAAATATGATGCGAAGTTATACTTATTTTTAACCAATCTAAAGATTGATGACGCCTTGAGCAACGTTCCAGCAATATCATCAAATTTTTTTATTCACAATAGAAAACTTGGATTATGAAATAGATTTTTTTTTATAACTGTAAGAAGCTGTAATGGTTTTTTCAATTAGTATTACATAACATTACTCAATCATTTATCTGAATATTATTAGGCGTACAACTTTGCTTCCGCCGTTTTTTTTCCGAAATTCGAGGCTTTATTGTAAAAAACTGGTTATACATTTATGATTCAAATATTGTCCATCGCTGGTCACTACTTTCTCCCATCTTTCGGGCAGCGTACGAATCCCGCGTTGAAAAAACTGGTCATCTTTTGAAGCGATCCACGAATCGATCCAATTTTTTGCTTCTTCATAAGACCGGAAGTGCTGCTCAGCCAGGCCGCGTGCCATTAATCGAAACAAGTGATAATCCGAGGGAGCAACTTCTGGAGAACACGGCGGGTGGGGTAGGACTTCCCATTTCAACGTTTCCAAGTATGTCTTGCCCACTTTCGCAACACGGGGTCGAGCATTGTCATGCTGTAAAATCACTTTATCATGTCTCTCTTTGTATTGCGGCCGTTTGTCTTTCAATGCTCGTTAATTGCGTTCGATAACGATTGCCTGCGATTGTTTCAGTCGGTTTTAACAACTCATAATACACTACGCCGAGCTGGTCCCACCGAATACCGAGCTTGACCTTGGAACCGTGAATATTTGGTTTGGCCGTCGACGTGGAAGCATGGCCGGGATATCCCATGATTTTCTGAGCTTGGGATTATCGTAATGAACCATTTTTCATCCCCAGTCAAAATGCGATGCAGAAATCCCTTCCGTCTTTGCCTTGCAAGCAGCTGTTCACAAGCAAACAAACGCCGTTCAACATCTCTCGGCTTCAACTCGTACTGCACCCAATTTCCTTGTTTCTGAATCATTCCCATGACTTTCAGGCCTTGTGAAATGGCTTGTTGCGTCACTCTTAATGATCCTGCCAATTCTTGTTGCGTTTGACACGAGTCTTGATCAAGTAATGCCTCCAATTTTGCATCTTCGAAAACCTTCTCTCTTCCACGCCATGCTGGTTTTCGACGTCAAAATCACCGTTCTTGAAGCGTTGAAACCACTCTGGGCACATTCTTTCACTAATAGTGGCCTCACCATAGGTATCTGAGAGCATTCTATGAGCCTCAACCGCAGATTTCTTCATATCAAAGCAGAAAATTAAAACCTCCCGCAAATGACGAGAATTTGGCTCGTAAGCTGACATGTTTAATCGAGAATAACTTTATGATGCGAAACAAATCGACTAATATTTCGATGGCGTTATGTTTACAAATACCTAAGCTTATTGTAGGCTATCTACGATCTATTTATTTCGACTACCACTTACCACTACAGCCATCTATTACAAAACGGCGGAAGCAAAGTTGTACACCTAATAATTTAGTTGTTCGGAAACGTTGCTTTGCTGTTTGGACAAAGATGTTATTTTCACCTAAGCGAAAATCTTGTAGGTAATTTGAAAATTAACTAGGGTGATGTGAGAAACAAAACAATTTTCCGATTTTTAATACATTATCCAGATAAATCTGCAGAAAAGCAAGATAATGTGTATATTAATAGATTTGTGATTGTATGATAAAGTTTGAAGAAAAATTTATTTTGAGAAACTCATTATGATATTTAAATAAGTGTCTGTGTTAGTAAGAATTTGAGCTTACTAATTATTCATTATGTTCAATATTAATTAGTCAATATATTTTCAATATGAATTAATACAATTTATAAATATTAATATATTGTTTAAATATTTTGTTATTTTGTATAAGGCAAAATTTTAAAGATAAAGCAGCTGCGATATTTATGGAAATAGATGAAAATAAATGTTTTTATCGTAAGTGAAATGATAAGTAAAATGAAAAGAAAATAATATAGAAATGGCTTATATTAACGAAGTATATATAATAACCTTATATTTTCAAAGTATATACATATATTTGCATATACCGTAAGTTCCTGCGTATAACGAACACTTTTAAAGAAATAAATAAGATCGATTTTTTTACGAGTGTGCGTTATATATTCTATAACAACAACAAATAAAAGGAGTTGCTCGATTCTAATGAAATTTCGTATACAAAAAAATTTGTACCAAACATGCAAATGATTAAAATTTGGTGTCCAATGATTGAATAGAAGGAACTACAACGCATCGGAACTGCGCACTCAGAAAGAGTCTATAAGAAGCGATTCTCAATCTGATGATCCAAATTTCTTTCAACGACTGAAAAAAATACCTCGCCGTAGGATTCGAGCTCATTACGAGCAACTGTCCGAGTTTGAAAGTGGTCGTATCATTGGATTGAAAGAAGCAGGTTGAGAAAAGTGGAGAATCTCTCGTCATATGGGTCGAAGCGACGCGGCCATTAGAAGATGCTGGCAAGAGTGGGTGGGCAGTGGCAGATTTCAGAGCCATGGTGGTAGTGGTTAACCTAGGGCCACAGCAGATCGGAAGGACAGATTGATTGTCAGATCAGTCATCACAGCACCTGATTCCTCGTTATCAACCATCAGACGTGCGACCCGCACACGAGTGCCCACCAGGACCATTCACTGTTGGCTGATAGAGCGAAATTTATGCTCGTACTGATCCCTACACCACCTGCCACTGTCTAGCCTGATTACAGTGCTGCTTGGCTCGATCAGGTTAGAATCATGCTGACTGGAGACGTATAGTGTTTAGTGACGAGTCCCACTTCCAAATTTGTCCTGACGTACATTGAAGATGTGTCTGAAGACGCCCAGGGCAGCATGCCGATCCTGCTTTTACTATTGCACGCCCCACAGTTATGGTCCAGGGTGCCATTTCGTTTGACATACGAACCCCTTTGATCCCTATTAGAGGCACACTTACAGCACAGCGCTACGTCAACGACATTCTGAAAACTGTTTTGCTACCGTTTCTTTTGCAGTACCCTGGCCTTATTTTTCAGCAAGATAATGCCAAACCACAAACAGCACATGTTGCTATGAACTGTCTTACAACTTGCCAAACACTTCCTTGGCAAGCCAGATCTTTCTCCAATAAAGCATGTCTGGGATATGATGGGATGTCGACGGCCCTACCAGGGAACGTTGATGACCTGGCCCAACAATTGGAGCAAATTTGGCAAGAAATACCACCGGAGACCATCAGGGTGCTTTATAACTCTATGCCACGTCGTGTGGCAGCTTGCATCCAGGCTAAAGGTGGTGCAACCCCTTATTAAGCTCTTTACTTTGTAACTATGTAACTCTGAAATAAATTATTCAATTTTTCTGAAATTTTAATCATTTTCTATTCTGTACATAATCCTTTTACCCTCCAATTTTAGTCCCTATCGATCAACTTATTCTTAATGCGTCGGGTTTTTTTGTTTGTTATAGAGTGTACATCGGATAAAAAAATGATAGCTTTAAAAATAAAGAGAAGACGATCATAAAAAAATTAGATTTTTACGTATATTTGAACATTGTTTATTACATCCCGTTTGTGATGATTCTATACGGTTCCTTCTAATAACATCTTGGGGATTCCTTTTGGGCCATCACTTGTTCAACCAACTTTCTCCGAGGACAGGAAGCGTGATTATGCAAATTAAGTTTAATCTGTATTCGGGAGTAGTTTTGAAAGTTAGTGAAGTGAGAATTGAAGGTTAGGGAAGTGTGGATAGCTCGGATGTGAAGTGAATAGCTGAGAAGTTTAGTTAATCGGCAGTAAAACGTAAACAGTGTACGAAGCGAGAAGTTGGAATCTTAAAGAAGTGCTTAGTTTAACTGTTGGAGCCATGTTAAAATAAACACAAAGATAAGAAGACCACAAGGGTTCAGGTACTGTGATCGCATTTCAAGTAGAAGTTAAAGAGTTAAGTTATTAGCTCGGTCCTAAATTAAACAAGCTTTGTATAAGCTATCGTAAGGGTAGTTTGCATGATCGGATATATTATCCCCACGCCATCTTGTCTCCCCTTCGTGCTCTGACTGATCAAAATTATCCTATTTAGAGTATTATTTGTGTCTGAGTTGAATATAGTGATAAATAAATAATTGAAGTTCATCATGTTTTCTGATCATTTAGTTCCTCCTACATCTCTAGCCGGGTTACAGGGAAGAAGGATGTAATTCCTTTATACGTACTATCTAGATTGTTAGATATATCCAAACTCTTTTTTTTTTTTTACAAGATCTTTTTTAGACTATTTTAAAATAACACGATTCGCGAATTTAACGATTTGTTTTACACAAATCTTTTGTTCTAGCATGAATTCCGAAAAAAAATTAGGGATTAGTGCCCTTTAAGGATCATTTGAATGTGAATTTAGGACAGTTTATGATAATAAAGGCGAAATCGAAGGGGAAGCTCAACTATTAACAGCTGATTTAATTCGCGAGGACTTGAAATTTGCTACAAGTATGAAGCAACATTTTCTTACTCGTGATCTTGACTTAGACTGTACATTAAAATTTCACTGTAAATAAGTTTTGTGTAGCAGGATAATCAAGAATTATATTAGTGACTTGAGAAATTTAAAAAAAAACAAATAAATAAAACCTGAAGTCGTTAATTACGAACAAAATTCTTCGTTTGAATCAAAACCGACAGTTGAGCTAGACCATAGGTTACCAACCTTTTTTGAACTGGCGCCCCCTTTTCTAGAGAATATTTCGATACTGCCCCTATTTTCCTGTGAATATCTTGATACCACCCCCTCCCACTGAACGGAAATAAGAATGTACATAATACATAGTATAAACAAGAGTTATATTTAAAAAAAATATTCCATTACTAATAGAATGTATTTTTTAATTTAAGTTTTTCCTGAAGCCCCATTTTTTTTTACTTGTGAATCTGGAATAGCTATTGCCACAAATGTATTTAAATGTGTAATATTATATATTTTAGTCATAGATAGGATATTGTTGGAGCTGAAACGCTACTAAATTTCTTCTTCTCTTAAAAGAATGGAATAAAAGTTTGAGCTTATTTGTTATAAAAACAGGCAAGGGGTTTGATGATACGAAGTAATTCATAACAAACTTATGCTTTCAATATAAATATAAATTGATAGTCACAGCCTTTAAAGAATCACACATTAATTCCTGGTTAACATATTTAATTCTGTTTCTTGGATAATATACATAATGGAATGAAGTGGACGAAACATTTTCCCTACTGCTCACAAAGACAACTCGTGCAATACAGAAATTAAAATACACTATACCATTCGATTTAATGTAGGTCTGAATGTAAAATGTCATCTTTAAGTTTTTCATCCACTTCCCGAACTACCGAAATAATGGAATTTTCGTACGTGATATAGAAATGGTTTAAATACATGCAATCAGCATAAGGTAAACAGTATTAAAGTTTAATTTTGTTAGTACACAATCAGCGTGTTTTTTTAGTCTTTTGTAGACTATATTTGGTTAATCTGCCCAAGCTTCTCCGTGCCATCTCAAAGCCCCCTAATTTTTTCTGGGTCTTTTACTGCCCACACTGAAATTCTCAAAAGCCCACGTTGAGAACCTATGAGCTAGACCTATCTGACACATCTAATGATGATAGCATTTTTGTCCAGTGCATTCTTGTAATCAAGTATCGATGGATAGTTGTTGATATTTTTATTACTAATTTCCATTTAAATTTTTGTATATTGTGTGTATTTATAGACTAAATTTTCACTGCACACTAATTATAGTTTTTTTGTAATAAAAATAAATTGTTTTTTTTTTTAAATCTGTAACATAGATTTTATTATTACCGTATTTATTCTAATCTAAGCCGCCATCAATTCTAAGCCACATTCTTAATTCTCAACAAGTTTTCGGGAAAAATGAAAAATAGTGTAAAATGTGGTTTATCGTTATCCAGTTTTACGAAATTAATATAAGTTTGAACTAATAAGAAATGAATAAAATTAGTTATTTTTCCAATATTATAAACTTTTAAGGGGACACGGTACGATTCAATTGAGAAAAGTCGGTCAAAAAATCAAATCTAATTTTTTTA
Organism: Trichonephila clavata; assembly: GCA_019973975.1. Taxonomy (NCBI): domain Eukaryota; kingdom Metazoa; phylum Arthropoda; class Arachnida; order Araneae; family Nephilidae; genus Trichonephila; species Trichonephila clavata. The sequence continues at coordinate 64,839 of BMAO01028546.1, read as the reverse complement.
TTTTCAGCCTAAATTATTCTTTATATACTTTTCTATATACTCAAAAAATTGTTTAAGCTCTAAACGTAAAAAACGCAAAATTATGATATCTTTCACGTTTGTTTTTATTCACATCTCTATGGCAAATCAAAATTTCATAAACGTACTTATCTCAGAGAAAGATAAAATAACTAATTTGTCTTCATTTAAAATGCTAAGACTTTTTTTTTCTATATTGTGCCTAATGCTTTGAAATTTTTTTTAACCGTTGCTAATAGTACATGTAACAAAAGTTGGTATGCATTTTTAAATCAAAGCAATACTTCTTTTTTTAAAAAAATAATTGAACTCTCAGAATTTGTGCATTTTTTAAGGAATTTTCAATAAGCATTCATAAAAAGAAGTTTTGTACGAATATCAATCATGTTAACCCAAAACCCATTCCAAATTTTATTATACATAGTTTGACGTACTTGTAAATCAAATTCTATGCGTGTACGTAAATTTTTGTAGGAGGAGTAACACTTTAAAATCACTTCAAAATTTTAAAGTTTTTTCCTTAAAAAATTAAATGAAATTTTGAGCACAAAATCTGTTTTACATAGAAAACACACATTGAAGACAACCAAAAAAATTTTGAAAATCCTTAAATTAAATTTTTTTGCATAAATCGTACCATGTCCCCTTAAATACATAGAGAAACCTGTAATTGCTCTAATTGTCCCCCCCCCGAATGAATTATATATATATATATATATATATATATATCAGGGATGTCGAACCTTTATGGATCAATGTGCCATTTTATCTGAAGAAATGTTTAATGAAGTACAGACGTGTGCTGTCGAACAATTTTTTCCTGTGATTATTGGAAAAATAATTAAACTAAATACTAACAACTCCAAACTCTTTATTTATTTCGAATAAATATATTTTGCACTGTTTAGTAGTAATATTTCAGTAATACATGTAATTCAAATTTCCGTAACATTTGTGTGACTTCTGTTGTTGCAGATCAAATGACAAATATTTTATGTTAGGGTTGTTAAATGTTACTTTGAGTAGAATGCATGCTGAATTGGAGTCATCTGCCAAACGGTTTCTAAGCGATTTTTAATGTTATTCATTTCTGAAAATAATGACTCGCAATCATAGGTAGATGAAAATATGGTTAAAATAGCACGAGATAATTTCTTTAAACAGTTAAATGTGTTTGGAACCCGTTTTACAGACGATTTTCTACTTACCACTGTTCCAGAATATAAAACACATACCGCTTTGTCGCTTTTACTAATCATGCCATATTTCTCCGTCCACCAAATTTGAAATTCTGTTACACAAACTATCTTGCACTTTTATTTATTTATTTACTGAACTATACATGTTAGAAAACAGTTAATAATCGTAAATATAACACAAATAAACTTTAAATTATAGTTGTATAAACGAAATTTACTATGCTATGCGTAAGACTATAACAAACAAGTGTGCTCCTCACGTTTATTCGTCATCCTTCGTAGTGAATTTTGTTATTTTGAACTAAAATGCAAACAGTTTTGATCGGTGGCGTGTGCCATTGGTTCTTATCCCTGATATATATATATATATATATAATTTGATATAAAATCCTAACTGCTATAATTCTAACTAATGCTAAACGATGCAAGTAAAAGCAGAACAGCCACTGTAAGGCTCAAGGGTAACTCTTAATTCTCTTAGTTCTCTCAGTAAACTGTTAGGCTTGGGACTAAAATTGCGGGGTTAAGCTTAGTTTCAAGGCGTCTATCTTCGCCTTTATTTGCCTATATTACTGGGCTGAAATAAGATGAGAACATAGTTTTAATTTATAAAATACAATCTTTTATAACCAATATATATATATATATATAAACACATCTATAAGCAACCGACAACAATGGAACCACAAGTTAGCATTTAAGGGTAAAATTTAAAATATAAAAACTTGAATAAAACAACAGCATATATTAACTAAAAGAAAGGGAAAATAGGTGACTATATATGTGCTTTTAAATAAAATATTTATATATGATGTCATACTTAATAGGTACGAATGTATCAATATTGTATGTAGAGTAAAGTATCCTTGTTTTATGATGTGAATTACCAACTCACGTATTCATATCGTTAATCCCACGTATGATGCGAGTACATAAATCAGTTAGGAAGGAAACGCTAACGTATTGCAATATTTACAGTGTCATTGTATTTTACTAAGCTAAAAAAAACGTAGCCTATAATTTTAGAGATGTATTTTTAAGGTATCCGGTATCCAAACACGTTCGGGGTACTTTTTTTTTTTATAAAATAGCATATACTAAGACATTATAAATGCTGTTTTAGGAATTAGTAACAGTAAATACTAATATTTAACTATAACAATATATTTAAAGTCAATTATCTAAATTTTACAAAAATAACAACTATAAGTGAAATGGTATCGATATTTTTGAAAGAACTTCAAAGCAATTAGAGAAAAAAGTAATAAACTAATATCATGAAAGTATTACTAAAACAAATTAGATGCATTTATCTAGAAAATGTACTAGAATTTTAATGTTTTGTAAAGTATATCGAGTAAATATTAAAATAAATTTGACGTTCTTTATATGAGACCTTTATTTGAAGAACAGACTCAACAAATATCTATATAATAAGAAATATTTTAGCACATTCCTTAGAAAAGAATATAAATATCAAGTTCTAAAAGTTTCGCAGAAAAAAATACATTTATAATATTTTAAGTTATACTCACCATGATAGATTTCGAGCAATTTAAATGCTCATTTATAGTAAATTAAAGACCCACTTCGGTTTTTCTGCTTTATAAAATTTATTGTAACTTGGCCTCCAAGTAATGTAAAACAAAACAAAGTATGTCCTGTAGTCAAAAAATAACTCTATTTAATAAAAAAAATGTGTTTTGGCCAAGTTTAGTCATTTCAACATGTTCGGATACCTTAAAACGAAAAAATTGTACAATATTCCAGAATATATCAGTAATTAGAATAATTAATCTCCTCAGTTGAGCACCTGATTGAACTAAAGACAATTAAGGAATCCAACTATCCTAAAATTGTGAATTTTGCCAAAAAATTATTTTATGAATTTATTTTTTAACCCATCTTATTAGCTTTAAAAGAATGTACCCAACTTTATTATTTTCCATTTACAAAAACAGCAAGTGTTTTAGTAAAAGCAGATGCCATTATTTTTAGCAAGATGTCATACTTTAAAACGCGCTTTACTCAAAATGTGTTTTTTAGAAAATGTTCAAACAAGGCCATTGATTGCTAGAAAAGTTTAGAAAATAATTGACTGAAATTTTTTATGTATGTTCTGTATAATAGTAGAAGTGTTTTAACCTTCAGATTTATCAATCACTGTTTTATTACAAAATTTACAGTCCCTTATGTGGATATAATCACTGATTTTTCAAGCAATTTCATTTAATAACTAAGATAAAGTTTTCTAGTCTTTGAAAAATTAAAATACCTCTTATCCTGAAGGTCATTTCAGAAATGAATAGCAAAAAAATACATCAAAATCGAAAAATTTAAAATTTATTCATTAACTTTTTGTACAAATTGGGTCCCGTTTATGTAATTTTTTGTAAATTTTTACCAATTTTTTCCCATTTTAGTAATAATTTCTTTTTTTCTTAATTTTAGCACATTTTTCTTAAAATGTACTAAACATGTCTAAAAACAACAAAATATCACTATATCTCCATTTTAAAAAAAAAAAAAAGTTGTCGCATACCTTAAGATGGCCTGTACTGGAAATAAAAGGAAATATATAGAGCCTATCATTATTATAAAATAAAATAACAAACTAGCGGTGTGACAGTTCTGTGATGTGTAATTCTATCTCGTTACAAGCGTGTTTGTGATCCCGTGCTAACGCTAAATGACCTTCACTCCTCTTTCGAAGAGATTGCTATTTCTGTTGAGCAACATTCAAATGAGGTCTTTCTAGAACAGTTCTGCGGCACACTTTTCAATAACATTTCTAAATTCGAAAGTATATCCTTTGACAGATGTTTATTTATTAACTGCGAAATGAACGAAGAATTTTTAATATTGTAAGCCTTTTCCCCTAATATTTCGAAATCATTGTTTTCGCCATGTCCTTTTGTGCAAAAAACGGTTATTATGCCATGGTCTTTCTGTTAAATAATTTGTCAGTTTATATAAATAACTTTTTCTCATTTCTCTTCCAATGAGGTGGTTACAAAATCAGCTGAATTTGTACGAAGGTTTTAGTAATTGGCTTACTGGGTATCAATTCATTGAATTTTAACAAGTGTGTGTGAGTATTCTTCACATTTTTATATACACTGGTGTGCAAAAATTAAGGACGAGACGGTTTTTTCAATATAACTTTGTACAAAAGCATTCCAAATCAACACATTTAATACCGTAAGATCCCCAATACGTAAGGACATGAGTAATGTAAGCAACACTTACTAAAAGAGAAATCAGAGGGATAAAAAGAAGCTTTATTGAAAAAGTTGCTTGGAGCGCAATGCGACTGAAGGCCGAAACATCCCTGTGATGGGTGTCCAGTAAGAAATATCCGGTCTTTAGTAGGGGATATGATCTCCCCTTACTGCTAGGCAGGTTTCACAGCATCTGCCCATACTGAGAATGAGGGTGCCAATGAGTTGTTGAGGCATTGCTGCCCATTCGTCTTGCAGCGCCAATCGAAGCTCCGGAATCGTTACTGGTGGTAAGGTACGAGCTGCCAAGCGTCTGCCTAGAAAATCCCATACATACTCGATGGGATTGAGATCCAGAGATCGTGCCGGCCAATTCATACGTTCAATATCCTCACTCTCTAAGAGCTGTTCGGCAGCTACTGTGAGATGACATGGTGCATTGTCGTCCATGAAAAGGAACTGCGGACCCATAGCGCCTCTAAAAAGACGCACATATGGAAGAAGAATCTCGTTACAATAACGGGTCCCATTGACTGAACCTGCGTCGAAGATGTGAAGGTCTGTACGAGTACCAAGCATGATGCCTCCCCAAACGAGAACACCGTCACCTCCATACCTGCCCCTTTCAATGATGTTCGAGGGATGATTGCGGATTCCCCGCTCTCTCCAGATGGGTATGCGATGAGAATCGCTACTCAGACTGAATCTGCTCTCATCTGTAAAGAGTACTCGTCCCCATTCATTGTCTCTCCAATTCCGGTATTCCCGACACCACAGAGAACGCCTTCTCCGATGGGCAGGCGTTAGAGGTACACACCGTACAGGGCGTCGTGCAAACAGACCACCACCGTGCAGTCTTCTGGCCACGGTAAAACGCGATATCGGCCGTCCAGTCGCCTGTGTCGTGTGTCTAGCGATTTCTCCCGCTGTCTGCTGCCTATTTCTTCTGGCCTGTAAGGCAATATACCGGTCATCTGCGGGTGTGGTTCCTCGTGGACGACCACTACTGAACCCCCGGATAGCTGTTCCTGTAGTTTGAAATTGTCTCCAAAGTCGTGAAACGATGCTGTGAGCAATTCCGAACTCTGCAGCCACACTTGTCACACTGCGACCTTCCTCCAACTTCCCAATGATTCGACCTCGGGTAAAAGCATCCAGATATCGTCTAACAGATTGATTATTCGCCATTTCTCGCTGAGGCAGCAACTCGGTGTGATTTTAACTGCTATACGGTGTGCAATCTCTTTGCCAAAAATACTAATCTTACACCGACAACATGCTTTACTACTCAGACACTCCCCTATTACGTCTACCTGCATATCTGCGCATGTGCTACCGTACATCACCTCCCTTAATCTCCTGATTGGTCTTTCTGTCCGCTCTGCCTCTTCGTTCAGCTGATATGCTAATTTTTCGACTTCGTCCTTAATTTTTGCACACCAGTGTATAAATACAACCTTTGCCAAACAGATAAAATAAGTTTTTATAAAATACAAACCACACATAAACAGACAGACAAAAACATACACAAACATATGTATACTATGTGTTACCATCCCGCTAGCTGAGCATTTTATAATGTTGTATGACTTTTCAGTAATATCCCGAACTTACGTGATAGGGGGGGGGGGACTGAGTGATAACCGCGTAAATCGAATTCGGGGTATAATTTCGTATATAAATAGTTATAAATTATTTTTAGTTGGGGCGAAAGACGAAAGAAGATAATAATTTAGAAAAGAAAATGTTGAATAAAATTTTAGATAACACACACGCATACACATAAAATCGCAAACCAAAGTTACTTTGATTTGCGATTGTTTTCACCCAAGTTACTTTTGATGTAGAAGTTTTCATAAAATCTAACAAAATTGTCTGATGTCTAAGATTTTTTTTCTCCCACAAAACTTCCTCGTAGCATGCTAATAATTTTTTTATTCCTTGTTTTGTTGAAAAAAAATTGTTGGAGTCTATATTTTCTAAAATTTGTAACCTTTTTCCAGTTAAACTTAGGCCTTCTGTGAATTGTCCAACCGTCTTTTGATCTTCTGATTGAACGGGGTCTAAAGATTCAAGTTCTTCAATGCCTTGCTCTTGCTCTTCTCTATGAGCTCATAAATTATCATCTTTTTACTGAGGAAATCCAGCAGTTCTTGAACATCTTCACCGTCCATTTTTGAATTTATTGTCTTTGAAAGATTGACAACTTCTTCAAGCCCTTTACCAATTTCCTCAGGCTCAAGCTCTGATTCCGCTGGAGTTTCAGTGGTGGAAAAAAAAGGACACAGTTTTTCCAGACACCATTTAAAGTTTTCTGTGAAACTTCATTCCAAGATTTGCGATGATTTTCACTGCATCTAAAACATTGAATTGATTCTAAAAGTCTTTAAAAAATAACTCTCTTTTTTTTTGTCTCATAGCTTCATGCAGCAAATGCGCTACTGATCATCTCGTATAATAAGCTTTAAATGTTTTTATGACTTCCTGATCTATCTGTTGAAATAAACTGGTTGTATTGGGAGGCAAAAATTCAACTTTTACAGTGGGTCAAAATTAGTTAAAGTTGCAGGGGGATGACCTGGTGTGTTGTCGATTATTAGCATCACTTTAAATTGAATCAAATTTGATTGGCAATAATGTTTTACTTCAGGTCTGAAATGATGACCAAAGCAGTCCGTAAAAAGGGAAACTGCTACAAAAGACGAATCTCGACGAGATTTGAAAACTGCGTAAACTCCAGGTTCGCGTAAGTCTGGGGTAGCGTAAGTCGAGGTATTAATGTGTATTGTTTTTAAGTTATTAATATCTAATCTTAGCATTAAGCATTCTATTTTTTTTTTTGAAAAATAATCTTGTATCCCCCCCCCCCCTTCTTGATTTAAAAAGTACAGGTCTTGAATTTCAAAAAAAGAAGCATAATTACCTTTTACCCTTTCTTAGCGGATCTCTACTCATCAAAGAAACTCGTCAACTCATTCATCTATCAAATTTCAAATCTGTAAGTCTAGTAGCATTTACATCGAAAAAATTCTTAAACCTCTCGTCTCTTGATTTAAAAAGTACAGGACTTGAATTTCAAAAATAGAATCATAATTACCTTTTACCCTTTCTTAGCGGATCTGTACTCATCAAAGAAACTCGTCAACTCACTTGTTTACCAAATTTTAAGTTTGTTGGTTTAATAGTTCCGGAGATCTCGTGCTGAGTAAATCGTTTTTCTCCTATGTATATCTTCTATAGGCTATAAATATGTGTATAAACTCGGGAATGAGAATTTGTGACAGTTCTATCCGCGACTATACTAACACCTTGGGGACTATTCTGGGGGAAAATAATTAATTCAACCAACTTTCGCCGACCAAGAAACCGTGATTATGTAAATGAAGTACATTATATAAATTCTGTTTTCGCGAGTTTGTGAGTTGGCAAGTAGGAGCTAGCATAGAGTCTGCGAGTTAATTTGTTAGTTGAAAATTGAAAGATATAGTGGAATCATAGTGGAGGTCTTGGAGTTGTTCAGGAAAAAGATTACAGAGCGTGGAACCAACGACATTGATCAAGCCTGATAAAAATCACCTGCACGTTTCCAGTGTAGGATCCGATGCATAAAGAGTACAGGTATCGTGAGCTTGATTAATTAGAAATTAGCTTATTAGTGTGCGATGATATTGAGTATATTGAGGGTATTTAAGTTGTCTTAGATTCAGTTGAGGGTCCGTAGTAGTATCCCCATGTTATAGAATCTCACCTCCGCGCTCTACTATTTAATCACCTACCTTAATTAGATTGTTATTGTGTCTGATTGATATTTGGTAAGAATAAATTAATTAGATTGAAATCATGCCTGTGGATCATTCAGTTTCTCCCACACACCTAGCCGGGTTTACAGGTGGACAAGGGGGTTCAGAGTCCATCAGGAACCGACCGCTATCACAAATTTTAGTGCTGATTCTTCTCCTTTGTAAGCACTATGGGTCTTTAGTGATTTACTGGAATATGAACCAAAAGCTTGTAGCTTTCAAGTACAGATTTTTAACCTATTGACCACTTCGGTCTTTCTACTACTTAAAGTAGAATGAGATATCGTTATAGTAAATACTGTTCATTTTTGATGAATACAATCACCCTTCTTATGACACTTTTTGAACACCCAGCATTTTGCATGCATGTAGCCCACGACTGAAATATTTGTTAGTTAATTCCAAATCAAAATGTAAGTCATGAATTGAAATTCCGTAAAATTTAATATATATTTTCTGTAAAACTTGATTAGAGAATGGACTATACTTGAGACAATACAATAAAATAGTTATTTTAAATGTAATTTATAAATTTATTTGCATTATTTCTGCTGTAAAAAATATTTAAGCAAAATGAGTCACGTACATCTGTTTTATTATGTATTTCAATTAATTAATTGTACAGAACGAAATATGAGAATGCAAAAATTAACTATACATAATTTTTCCATTATTTTAACATTCTAATTATTTTTTACATTTTGAATCCATTAATATTGCACCTACAAGACACTTTTTCAAAATTTTCTTAAACAAATTTATAAAATATATTTTTTTATTTTTTAAAATAATACATTACATTTTGAATGACACAACTGATACAAAAAATTAGTACTCTCTAATATAGTTTTAATAAATATTGTAGGTAAGTCGAAAATGGTAACCAATTTGACACAATATAAGAGAATATATGAGTGCATTTCGGATTTTTGTTTTACTTGTGTTTCTTAAATATAGTTTTAGATATATTGTATTCTGTATATATAATTATGAGATTAAATGTATAACACACTAAAATGGTATGTGTCTTAAACATCTAAAGCGGTCAACTTTTCCCCCAAAATGTTCCAAAAAAGGTACATTTTTTATTGTCTATAACTAAGCACAATACTTAACAGAATGCGAAAATGGAAGAATTTTATTTTGATTTTCAATTTTAAAAGTTTTCACACTATTTCTTATTTTATAATTGTGGTACACAAAAACCCCTAAATGTTTGCTTTTTATAAGCACACTCTGCATGCTGTGAAGAATGTTTCATATTTCTTAAAAGAATTTCTCTCCTATTTACAAAAAAATTTCATATTCTTGCCTCTTTTTTAAATGGTTGAGGATTTTGTGCGTGTGTATATGGCGCACACAATTTGAAGCATAATATAATACTAAGTCTTACGTTGCAATGGGGATGGAGGTAATATTGGCTTTTTTGGATTATGTTTCCTTTTTTATTTCTTCTCAAGTAACAAATCACGCATTACCTTGAACACACCTGTTCTTTATCGAATGTTTTCAAGAATCTAAATTTCTGTTTTCAATGAAAAATTCATGCCTCCACCACAAAGAAAATTCCGGAAGAGAAGTATTTCAGTACCATGGACAAACTGCATCTCTTAAAAACACTAGCAATAATAATATAACTATGAGAATTGTGGAAATATGTGCAAATCACAAAGATAGAGAGTACAAAATATCAGTGCCCGTACAGCGCCTGGGCAGATCGATTATAGCCAGCTATCGGTGGCCCGTACGGAGTACGGTAAAACCAGTTAAGGGGTTAAGTCAATACATCTCTACAAATACAAGAGAACTGTTAACAAAAGACTTCGTAATTTTCACAGTGAAGTTACGAGGCTATATTTGAGCAAATACCTAAATCTTGTACATTCCAAGAAGGATTTTTTACAAACAGCGAAGAAATCAAAAGAAATACAGTCAAATGGAGCAAAATTCTTTAGAGTATAATTTATGTTTTTATTCATGATCTAGAGTTTGAGGAGGACTGATGTGTCATTTACGTTCCAAGCGGCTAAGCTACATCTGGCTTCTTGTACCATGAAATTTAGCCTTCTGAATCAATTCAAATCTTGTTAAAAATTCCTATCTATTCCTAGATATATTTTTGTCAATTTTTTATTTAATAAAGAAATAGTATCAAATTTGAAGCAAAGTTAAAACTTTTTTTAAATAATTTTAATTTATTTCTAAATTACCAACCTTTTATAGATTATGTTAAACATTATTTGTGCTCTTATATACTGTTTTTATTCTGTCGAAGTCTAATTTGATTTGCGCAACTGATTTATAGTTTTATAGTCTAAAACTCTTGAAATTACAGAACTTCAAAATTAAAATGTACCCGATGGTTTGACTTTTAAAACTCAATTTAATACACATTGATGAGCCAAAGGTTATGAGATAACAATATGCAAATGTCCAGATAACAGCAGCATCCCGTAATAAATTCATAAAAGCGCAGTTCATTATCAAGGTTTTTATTTGTGCTCAAGGGATTCAGATGGAAATTTTTTTGATGTGATTATGACCACACAATGAGAATTAACAAACTCGGAAAGCTGAATTCTCGTTGAAGTTAGATGCATGGGATATTCTGTTTTGGAAATTGTTCAGGAATTCAAGATTCTTGGATATAGAGTATCAAAAATGTACCAAGAATATTTAATTTTAGGCACTACCTCCTACCATGGAAAATGCAGTGGACAACTGCGTCTTCTTAAGGACCGAGACCAGGTTCGTCTGCTACAACACTGGCTGATGGATTAGCTCCTGCAAAAGTGGTCTTCCCCAAGCTGCAATTTCAGCTTTAAGCACTAACACACCAACTGACTGCTTTAACACAATTCAGTGTCAAACTAAAATTGCGAAGCTCATTTCATATGGCTGACTGTGGCCTTACAGTGGGTCCTAAGTCATTTTGGGACAATGAGAGAGCTGACCAAAAGGTCAAGCAGGGAGTCGAGTCCTCTCAACCGGAAGTCCCCTTCACCCCCAGAAGAGCAAAGAGCATTATATTTCCATACATTGACAAATGTACTGTCGTGACCCAAAACCCCAAGATCCTTGGAGAGCCATGGAAAACCCTGGCCACTGTAGGTCCTATCCCGAGGCACCTGGGAAGAGCCGAGGCTGTTGCCCGCTTTCGCTTAACCTCCGGACAGGACTTTTTGGGAGTATACCTCCACAGGCTTGGCCTTCCCGCTGAGGAGGCCTGCCTGCTCTGTGGCCATGCCAGGATGGATGGCGACCTCCTGCTCCAACGCACTGGACCCGACTGACGACGTCGTCAATAGGTACTTGGAGGCTCGGCATCAAATGGTCAAGAAGCCAAGCACGGGCGTTGGATAAATAAATATATAGGTTCGTCTGTGTTGAGTAGGCAGTATTGTTTGACAAGCAACAGTGAGTAAAGTAAAAGCAGCAATCAATGTGGTACGTACGACAGGCATGCTCTTGGGAACAACTTAGTGAAATTTTGAGTTGATGGGATATGGACACAGAAAATCGATTCGAGTGCAGCATGCCTTAGACTGCAGCGCCTATGTCGGGTTCGAGAACATATTGGATGTTCACATCCTAGATGAATGGGAAAACGTTATTTCGTCAGAAAGGTTCACAATTCCATTTGGTAAGAATTGATGGTAGGTTTCGAATAAGGCGCAGACTTCACGAGGCCACGGACCAGACACTGTGCAAAAAAATGAAAGTGACTCCTTAATGGACGCTGACTGTTTTTGCATGACATGTACTAAGTCCCCAGACTAAACTGAAGTAATAATTGACTAAAATGGCTGTGTTCAATTACTTGGAGATTATTTGCTTATATTCATGGACTTCATGTACCCAAGCAGCGATGTAATTTTTGAGTAAGAGATAACGCATGCGTCTTATAAATAAGCTAAAATATTTCGTGATTGGCTTAAACTAGCGGTTCTTAAACTTTCGATCAACGCGGACCCCCTTTATGTACCAGCCTGACATCGCGTACCTCCCAGATTCTTAACACCCCTCCCTGACTCCCAACACATGGCTGAGTAATTTAAAGATTCTCAATAATCCTAGGACTGCCTCTGCTATATGTGTAAAGGCGTTTTTAACATTTCTTTTTTCTTTCTTTAAAAAACAGTAAAAATCTAATTTAAAATACTACATTGTAGCAACGGCTATGTAGTTGCAAACAATAAGAAAACTGAATTAATATTCTTGATCGAAATACGTGTTCTAGTAGTTGTTTCACTGGGAGCAATTTAGTGATCTAGTCTATGATGACACACCTTTCAATTTTCCACGAGGTCTTTCAGAGTCTGTAAAAGAGGGAAATCATAACATTAAATCACACCCCTTCACGGACCCCCTAGAAAGACCCTTAGAGGTCCTCGGACCACAGGTTAAGATCTGCTGGCTTCAAGAATATTCTGAATAACGCCAGAGAAGGATTTAGATACCTAGATTACCAGACATGTCAATCATCGAACACGTGTGGATGTAATTGAAAAGTCAGTTCGGGCAAAAATTCCTGTACCGGCAACGCTTTCGGCATTATGGGTTGCTGTTGTTCGAATATTTCAATGGGGGACTTCCGACGATTTGTCGAGTCAGTGCTACTTCGAGTTGCTACACTTAGCTGGGCAAGAGATCTTATTCGATATATTAGGGAGTATCTCTTTACTTTTGGCACTTCAGTGTTTATGTTAATGTAAAAGGTTCAATCATTACCTAGTTTATCTGCAAATTACCTGATTTGTTTTGTTTAAGTCCAGAATCATTCACAGAATATTAGTTCTCCGCACTTTACCTAGGTAAAATGCATATTAATCCAATTTGTATGGTTAAAATGCAAAATATTGGTGCACCGGATATTTTAGAATGATTATATGTAAAATTTGAATTCAGTGTCTGTAAAGAGATATTTATATCAAAAGATGGCATTTCTTATATGTAGAGATTTGTTTTTATCAAAAACAATTGGCCAATCTCTCCGAAATGGATATGGTTTCAAAAATATGACAACAAATCCAAATGAATCTAAATTGTTGCAAAACTCAATTGTTATGGGAATCAAAGTATCTCATCAATCTTTGGATTCCACTAAACAAATTTTATGATGATTTTTTTGTTAATTCATTTCCTCTATTGTAACAATACTTTTCATACGTTTAATTGATTTACTTTGTATTTACTTTCTTCAATGATTGATTGTATCAACTTGATTGCTTAGATATAGAAAAATAAATAAATAACACTGTGGTTCAGTGATTTTAACCGTAAATTTTATTTACAATTCCATGATTATCTCATGGAATTGTAATTTTGTGTGTATCAGTTAGAATAAATTGTTTTTCAATTAGTATTACCTAATATAACTGAATTGTACATCTCAGTAATAATTTAAGCATGCAAAAACGTTTTTTTTTACTGTAACGTAATTTTTATTTTAAACAGAGTGAATAGGTAATATTCAGAAAGAGAGTGAGAGATCATTGCTTTACTTTAGGTGTTCGACTGTCCTAAAATTGTAAATTTTGCCAAAAATTGACAAATTTTTTTTATGATTTTATTTTATAGGCCATCTTATTAGCTTTATAAAAAGTACGAAGCTTATTACTTATTGTTACTAATGCCACCTGATCGGCAAAGGCGAGATCGAGGCCCACGAAATACATCATGGCCAGAGGGCTAAGTGATGCTTGTCATTAGCCGTAGCTTCGGGCACCATGAAGGTGACAGTACGATTTAGCCCATTTCCATTTGCAATTTCGAGGAACGACACCCTGGGGAAGGTCAGGGGCCTTCCACCTCTCTTACCCTTCCATCAACCTCACGACAGGACTTTCTGCTCGATGGCTATTTCGAGTACCCCCATGCCGCGAAGGCACTATACATTTACAAACATGCATGCCTTCTCCGGGATTCGAACCCAGGCCCTACGGCACAGCAGTCAGCGTCACTAATCACTATACCGGATGGGCGGCAGTTTATTATTTTCTATTCATTTAAACAAAAACTGCAAGTGTTTTAGTAAAAGTGTTAGTCCCTACTTTAAGCAAGATACTTCAAATTGCGTTTTACTCGAAATTGGTTGTTTTTTGAAAATACTCAAACGGGGACAGCGATTGCTCAAAAAGTTTCGAAAATAATTGATTGAAACTTTTGGTTATGTTCTGTATAACAGTAGAAGGGCTTTAATCACCGTTTTATTACAAATTTTACAGTCCCTTAAGTGAATATAATCATTTTTAAAGCAATTTCATATAATAATTAAGACAAAGTGTGCTCTAGTTGTTATAAAAATTAAAATATCTCTTATCCTGAAGGTCATTTAAAAAATGAACATCATAGCAATACATCAGAATTAAAAAATTGAAAATTTGTTCGTAAACTTTTGGTACAGGATGGGTCCCATTTATGTAATTTTTTGTAACTTTTTACCCATTTTTTCCCATTTTAGTACTAATAATTTCTTTTTCTCGTCTAAATTTTAGCATATTTTTCTTAAAATGTATTAAATAAATCTTTTTTAAAATAAAAAGTTGACGCAAGTAGTTGGATACCTTAAGGAATATGTAAATTATAGAAATAAGTAAATAAAATAAATGACGAATGAAAAGATCTCTTTCACTTTAACGCATCGACGTAGTTAATTTGAACATTACCCACGTAATTTGAATACTGCTTATTAGTGGTAAAATATACGTTTGAAAATTTTTTTTTATTGTAGCTGCCATTGATTCTACATATTTGAAAAAGTGATATTTTATTTCGTTTTAGAATGTCAAGTTTTTTAGACTAGGAAACATTTATACAAAATTCGATGGATGTACGATTTGAGGATTAATATTAATTATTTAATATTTTCATCTATATACATTCGATTAAAATTATATTATAAAAGTATTATTCACAAGGGAGACATATATTCAGGCATCTTGTTTTCAATACAGGGAAAAACCATAAAAATATTAAAAAGTTAAAAAAAAACCGAAGAAAAGATAATCAATTCGATTGAATCAAAAGCTGTTCCAGATAGAAATTTAATTCGCGCCATAACAACTCTAAATCAATCAGTAGTTTTATCGCATTTAGCTCATTTTTTACCCACAGCAAAAAACTTTAAAATAAGAAACATCATTAAAAAACTTTGCAAACGATAAAAAAAAGCAACGAAATTAAGCAAAAATGGACATAATAGATTTTAAAAAACTTTTTAACCCTTTTAACTGGTTTGTCGTACTCCGTACGGGCCACCGATGGCTGGCTATAATCAATCTGCCCAGACGCTGTTGGGCACTGATATTTTGTACTCTATCTTTGATTTGCACATATTTCCCAATTCTCATAGTTATATTATTATTGCTAGTGTTTTTAAGAGATGTAGTTTGTCCATGGTACTGAAATACTTCTCTTCTGGAATTTTCTTTGTGGTGGAGGTGGGAATTTTTCATTGAAAACAGAAATTTAGATTCTCGAAAATATTCGATAAAGAACAGGTATGTTCAAGGTAATGCGTGATTTGTTACTTGAGAAGAAAAAAAAAGAATCCAAAAAAGCCTATATTACCTCTATCCCCATTGCAACGTAAGACTTAGTATAATAACCATGCTTCAAATTTTGTGTGCATATATATATATGCTCACACGCACAAAATCCTCAACCATTTAAAAAAGAGGTACGAACATGAAATTTTTTTGTAAGTATGCCAGAAAGTAAGTATGCCAGAAGATATATGAAACATTCTTCACAGCATCCAGAGTGTGCTTATAAAAAGCAAACATTTAGGGGTTTTTGTGTACCACAATTATAAAATAAGAACTCGTGTGACAGGCGTACACCTAGCCCCTTGCCACGATGAATTTTGTGGGCATCGATCTGACACCGTCAGACAGGTGGCATTAGAAACAACAACAACAGAAATAGTGTGAAAACTTTAAAATTGAAAATCAAAATAAAATTCTTCCATTTTTGCATTCTGTTAAGTATTATGCTTAGATATCTATACAAATAAATAAAATTGAAGTGTCTGTTTGTAATTTCATATTTGCAGCTTTTTACTTAATGCACTAAAAGTATATACGGTACTCATAACAAAAAACCAATTTTTAAAATTTTTGTCTGTCTGTCGGTCTGCCTGTCTGTCTGTTTGTTCCGGCTAATCTCGGAAACGGCTGGTGCGATTTTAAAATTTTTTTCACTAATTGAAAGCTACATTAACGGGGAGTAACATAGGCTATATTTTATTCCCGTATTCTTACGGGAACGGAAACTATACGGGTGAACGTGAAACTGAATGCCAAGATGAACGCCAAGCTGAGCTAATGAAGTCGTTGTTTTGGTTACTGGCGACCGATGCTCTTCATGAGACATAACAGTGTTACGCGCACATGATAATACGCTGACACGAGCCATAATTTTTTTTTATGATAGTTATCTCACTGTTCAGTTAAGTAGAGCATCGGCTGTTTCGGATGCACTTTTAAAAATAATAAATCAAGGCTTCATCAGCAAAAAGCAATGCAAGAAACAAAAAATTGATAATTTCTTTTTAAAAAAAATTTCTAGCACAGTTTACTTACTGTACTTTAGATTGCTGCCACTCCTAATTAGTTCGACATTTCCGTTTGATATTATTTAATATTTGCCTTATGTTTGTTTATTCACTTTGAATTTGGCAACAGAATTTATTCAGAACAGATTTTATACATGTATGTTTATAAGATTGCATTTTTGAAATTTCAAAATATTTCGTAAATGATAATAATTCCATTTCACAATATTGTAAAATAGTCTACTGCCTCCTGCAAAATATATAATGGCTCTATGATACTTTAGTTATTCTGTTTAGCTTACAACATGGCTTTCTCACGAAATTTGGCTGACACCTGTTCTAGAACTAAACAAAAGCTGTTGCAGAACAAACTAGAGCCATGATCAGAAGATGAGACAGAGCAAGGACATTTCGAAATTTTATTGCCTTAACCAGCAGTCTTCATTAATTTGCACAACAGTTCTTGGGAGAAAAATGAAAACTTTTACTATCAGGGCCAATCCTAGTAGGTGTGCATCGCACGCAGGTGGCCATATATACAGTGAAATTCGTTTAATGTATCCGACTACCCTAAAATCGTGAATTTTGTCAAAAATTAACAATTTTTATGGCATTATTTTATAGACCATCTTATTAGCTTTATCCTTTTCTTGTGTATCATTGTTGGTACAGTAATTATGTGATACAAAGACTCAAAAAGTCTATTTTTCAGCCTAATAATAATTTGTGAGGCCTTTTGTAAACAGAATCTTCGATCATGATTACCTATTCATGACACAAATATCAAAGGGTTTTTTTACAATCAATGAAACTACACCTTCACTTCTCACCAGAATTTTTTTTTTGTCATGTCCATTTCTTCACAAAAAAACATCTGTTAGAAAAATTATGGATGAACACGGAAACTATGGATGCGATTAAATGCTCATCAAAGTAATTTTCCTTCTGACAAATCTGTTCATATGCAGATTGTATATATACACATGCATTGTATACATTTTTTACATATAAATGTTGTATGTTTTACATATCGATGCCATTTTCTGTTGTTGAAGATAAATATTCATCCTTCCTAATAATAATTCCTTCATCAGCATATTCAATATTTTGTTCAATGTAGAGAATATTGCTTTAAATATAACAGAAAGAAAATGACACTGAATTCAAACTAATTGCTCTTAACATGTTGGTAATGTCGTGAAGATAATGCTTCATATTTATGAGGAACCAGTATGTACCATGTTTTTTTTTGTGCGTGTCGCTGTTTTTTTGCCTTATGACCGATAAGAATTAATCTTTGTTTTAAATGAGAAAAAGTCATACATTTAACAAAAAGCTATTTGCTGAAACTATGATAAGGTGACCTTGAAATAATCTCATATTTTCATTGGAATTCCATTTTGACCAGATTTTTCGTCATAACTTAACTTTGCTTCTGGCAATCTTGCAAATCAGAAAACTGTATCAGGTGTGGTCGCAAAAATGTTTGCACAGATAAAGGATGCACCTTGAAAAGATTTTCTCATATTTCCCTCTGGGTTTCTTTAAAATTCAGTGTTGAAATGATTTTACGTTGCTTCTGATAATCTGTTCCTCACGTAGTTTCTTGGAGATCATATGCATATTTTATGTTATCATACAGTCCATATACAATATATATATTTTAATTATTACTATAGTTATTTATCATTGTATGTATACTCATTCTTTTGCTCTTTGCAATCAAATTATAATTTTTAATAGAAATATTGCAAAAAAGTATTGTTTTAAGAATGTGTTTTTTAACAATATGGTTTATTATTTGTTTCATTTAGTACTGTTGTTGGTTCTGGACTATTTCAACGGGGACCTGTTTTAGGTAGATTTTAATTTTAGTTCATACTAATTAAATATTTTTAGTATTGAATTACATCTAATACTCTATATTAGATGTATTGCAGAGATGTTATAGATAGTATTATATGAGGTATGGGTGCAATGCTAATTTAATTTTTTTTTCAGTTGAAGGCTTCCTAATATTTTTTATTTATGATAGCATTTAGTGAATCAGTTTATCATCATTAATTTTTTCTTTCGGTTCATCTATTGCAGGTTGTTTCACCCATAGTTCCCATAGCAGAAACTTACAACTGCTATCACTTTTTCTTTAATAATTTTTATTTATATTTGCATTCATTCATATCTATTTACTCTTCAACTTGCTAATTTTCTCTCTTACATTGAAATATTTGTTTTTGTTAAATTATTATTTACTTTGAGGCAAAATTGCAATTTGTTTAAAATTATTTATAGTGAGAACATTCATTTGAAAAAAATATTTTTAATTTTTGGTTTTACTACTTTTTTCATACAGGGTTTATCCTCACTAAAAATATTATAATTGCTATAATAGATGAATTTATATTTTTAACACTTAACCCGTGCGAAGAACGGGGATTTCAGCTAGTATGCAATAAAAAATGTGCCTTTTTTGGAACATTTTGGGCAAAAAAAAATTGACCGCTTGAGGGGTTAAACTATTAAATTGAAAAATAAATTAACTTAGTAAATACGAGGGATGCTGATAACGAATGAGCCACGTTCAAGTGGCTAGTTCGAAACCATCTTTTTCTACTACTAGGAAATGAAGAGTTAGTGAAAGGATTCGTAAACTTGCCTCCTTTAACGTGTAAGAACCTTCATTTTGACACTCTACGATTTTTTTTATGAATTAACCATTTTTTTTTAGTTAATTAAAACTAATCAAGAATGAAAAACCCTAATGTTTTTAAGATGGCCGTAGAGGGTATGTTCGATAGCGAGTAACTTTTTTTCAGAGCTGCTTGTAACATTTTCTTAAATTTATTTGTGAGTTCTTCTTTACTAGTATTACATTTTGTAAATCACGACATTTTAATTAATGTCAAAACAAATGCCTTCGAAAATTCCATTAGATTAAAATCTTTTACTTGTTCGTGAAAAACATTACAACACGTTTTACAAGTCTCCCCATTCTTTCATATCAACTTCAGAAAGGAAAAAAAAATTTTTTTTTTTTTTTGTTTTTGTTTTCTTTAAAAGCTTTTTCGACGATGGACTGTTTAGTTGATGCATTCCGATTGTTATGGAACCTGTTTGATGGTGAATCCAGTTGATGGTCTCCTGGCCTCTGGATAAATTACAGGTTAAATCTTAAATTTTTAATAGTGATATCACATGCCTCTCGACGATGGTTATAACAAATGTGTGTCAGTGATGAAAAAAGAAAAGGAAAGAGCAAAGTTGAAAGAATATTCACAAGCAGGAAGCTAAGTCTTTTATGTTTCTGAAACAAGATAAACCTCATAAAAATGCTTTTGTTATTACTATTATTATTTTCATGTATATTTTTGAGGCCAATAATATGACCATTGCAGGATGGAATGATCAGAAAAATCGTATTTTAAACCGAGAAAACTGTTTGACCTGGCGTTTTCTGTTTTTAGTGAGGCATTGTTTTCGTGTGTGTTGAACCTATTGTAGTCGTTCTTGCTTCTGGAAGATATATTGCTTGGTTTTAGATGCCAGAAGAAAAATGCGGACAATAATCCTCCTTTTTTATTTATGGGTGTTTACTTTTTTATTTCCAAGCTTTTAAATTTTTGGACGATGTGGAATGAAAATAGATATCGGAAAACGAATTTGGTGTGTTGTGAACATTCAAGTACCTGTATATATAAAGGAGAAAAACGACTCACTCATTTACTCACTCATTGCGAGATCTCCTGAAGTATTAGATTTAAACTTGAAATTTAGCAGGGATGCTCCTTTCATGGAATAAAGATCCGCTAAGAACTGGTTTCGTAAATCAACCCTCAAGGAGGGTTGTGAGGGGGTTTGGAGTATTACAGATAAATATATTCCCATTTTTGAACAACTAGACCTACAGACTTTGAATCTGGTAAGCACGTTTCTTTTGTTGAGTAGAGATCCGTTAAAAAGGAGTTTTGCGGAAATAGACTCCCAAAGGGATTAATGGTGGGTTATAGACAAAAATTTTGGATTATGAACTATAAGACCTACAAAAGTGAAATGTGGTGACCAGTGGCGCACACAAGGGGGGTCCTGGGGTCCCAAACCCCTAAAGTCCATGGTTTTATTTTGATTGAATATAATCCTATGTATGTAGTGTACGTAAAATTTAAGTATTTGTTATTAATAATTAATTTTATTAACTAATGCTAACTATTAATTAATTCAATAAATTTTTACTGCTTTCCCCCCGAAAATCGACAAAATCAAAAGAGTTGGGCAGCGTATTGGAGTATGGTGCGAGAATAGTGGACTTTCGACCCTGGACCCCCCCCCCTCTTGAAAAATTCCTGTGTGCGCTACTGGGAGTAACCATGTTTCTTTTGTAGAGAAGAGATCCGCTTAGAACGGATTTTGCATTATTCCACTCACAAAGGGGGTTGCAAGGAGTTAAGATGGATAAAAATTCAAAATTTTTAATTATTAGACCTACAGGCTTGTGAAACTTGACTTGAGATCCACCAGGAGATGTTGAGATATCGATTCCCAAGATGGGGGTTGCGAGGGTTTAAGAAGGCGTTGTAGATAAAAATTCCAGTTTTTGAAATTTGGTGAGCATGTTCCTTTTCTTGAGTAGAGACCCGCTAAAGATGGTTTGCAACAGTATATATTTATTTAGCAACATGAAATACTTATCGAAACGGTCGGGTAACGGTTAGTATATTAATTTTACTAGATCGATACGTTTAGAGCTTTTTTTTTCTGTATACGTGTGTAATCTAAAAATCTCTAATTTTTATTATTTATTTTAGTTTTTCAGAAAAAAATTTACAAATACATATTGTCATTCATGAGTATATAAATTATTTTAGACTTCCTTTCTGAAATTTTCACTCCAAGGTGACTTTTCCGAAGTAGAAAATGATGTAGAGAAAAAAAGGATTTACGATTCCTGAGTTTTAAAGGAAGTTTTCTCCTGATTCCAATAGACTTTAAATTGGTTATGGTCACATGATAAATATAATCACACGTTTTCCGTTGAATTTAGAGTTGACATGAGACTTGTACTTATTGTTATACTTGTACAATCTAGTAGAGTTTTAAATTAGAAAACCGAGAAAGAATATAGAAACTAAAAAATACTTCAAAAAACTTTTCAAAATTAAAAAAAAAATTATATTGTACAGGTACATTTAATTCAAAATAGTTTTATTTAACTGTGTTCTTTATTGTTGCTGAAAAGTAGGCATTTTTAAAGATAAGTTTTTGTAAAAGCAAAAATTGACAACCATGAGACACGAAAACTGATTTCTTGGAAACACGTGATAGCAATTATCATGTGATTATCAAGTCACATGGGCTTAGCCCGTTGAAACGTTTCTCATATAAGCTCGTGACATTATAATATATACATAAATTTTTATTGTGATGTACCTTTAAAATCATAGGAAACTAAATATGAACACATTTTACACTTTTGAGCGTGAATATTAACGTCACACTATTCAGCTACTCGAGGGATTTTGGCCACGGGCCTCGTAATATTGAATCACGGTCTAGTGACGTGGACGACATCTGAGTTGGATCTCCCCTCTTCTAACTACCACGCTACTCCAACGTTTGACAAGACGTTTGAGCCGCGACATATTTAACGTGCATCGGCCGCCTCTGCACGGTGCGTATTCAGTGGTACCAGGCTCGACCTCATGACACGCTGGCCACGAATCCGTTACCCTGGTCACTAGGCAACCGCGGCCTTTACACCTGAAACAATGAATTTGTTAAAACAGAATTAAAATAATGCAAACGTGTTATCTATCGAATATTGAAGCCAGAAAATAATATTAATATTAAAAGGTTTCTTTGTTTGGAAAAGTATTCCAATTTTATGTCTTTTATTTGATATTATACGAAAGAAACTTGGAAAATCATTTCATAAAAAATTTACTTTTACAAAAATATCAACAAAAAGATTTATTTCATCAATTTTACTAAACTTGTCGTGACTCAAAGCCACCCCTCAGACTATCATCTCCCCGTCTATCACTAAATATTTCTGGACGTGTAGGCGGACTTAAAGGATCACAAGACATAATTGCAAATCACTATATTTATTGATTCTTATTAACACAGAAGGATATAAAAACACAAATCAAATTTAAGAGAAACAAAATAAAGTGGAGTACGAAAAGGGGAATTACTACTAGCGGAACAACAGAATCGCAACTGATTCTATGAAAGCTTAAACACGCACAATTACAGCTAAGCCACGTACGAGTATTCACAATATTTTAAATCACTGACCTTATCTTTTATCATCGGCTGTTCCGTCCTGATGATATCTTCCTTGTTGACTGGATAGGAGAATGGAGAAGGATCCACACTCTGTACCACGGAATTTTTACCAGCTTCAATCTACTTCTCCCAGCGTAGCTCCACAAGTAACTGCTATCTACGAATGTCAACAACTGCGTGTTGACCTACCGATCTTCAATTCATTTAACTTTACTCTTCTATCTCTTCACTTTACTTAACTTATTAACTAGCGAAACCCGAACTTATATAATATACCTCATTTGCATAAATCACGCTTTGGCTCCCGGTGGAGATTGGTTGAAATAAATAAAATACTTTAAAGAATATAGAGAAGGTTAGTGGAAGACCGTATAGATCCGTCACAAACTGAAGGATATTATAATAATGAATGTAAGGATTAATAAGAAAAAGAATAACACCATAAATGTTATGCCTAAAAAGCAAGCAAAACAACTATAAATAATCAATATAAAAAAGAAAATTAATGAAATAATATATTTCCGAGTAATATTCATAAAACTTTTTAGTGATATTTCTTAAAATTTGACAAGGAAAATGACTAAAAACGTAAGACAAATGTTTCATATTATTTTGCATTCGTGCTTTCAATAGTTTTCTGCATGTGCATTATCGTTAAAAAGATTCTAAAAGAGCATTTTACAAATCCTTTCCATTATGACTCTAAAGCCTCTTTTACTCCTTTTATGAATTTATATAATTGTAACTCCGAAAAATAATAAAAATATTGATGATCAAAACTTACTATCTTTAGAATATATTACGAGTTTCTCATATTTATTTTTTGAATAATTACGTTTCATTTCTCGATGCAATGTATAAGCAATTTCAGAATATATTATTATTCCATTATTAGTAAATCAATGGTTAAAGTAGAGAATTTAATGACCAATAATTTATGAATCGGTTTATAAGTCCAGATCCCACCAAAGATAATTGTAAGAGATAATGAGTGTTTTTTAGATTGGACTGGTTTTTAATATTCGAAAATAGGCTTGAGTGAAAGTTAGGAGAATCAGGTAATGGCTCAAATGTGTTCTTCTTTGCCGAACAGCAATTCAAAATTATATAAGTTCATCATCAAAAGTTTTTGTGTAGCTGTAAAACGGTGTTAATTGAAAAAATAACCAATATATAACCTCCAATATAGAGTTTTTTCAATGTTTGCTCCTGATGACAGTTTAATCATTTTTTTTTCATGACTTTCTCTATTCTAGTTTCAAAAAAAACCCTGCTGTAATTATGATATTAATACACTAAAAAATATGACGCCATGTTTTGCATTTTTTAATATAATGATGACCTTTTATACTGAAAGCAATACACTAGAATTAATGGCAGTGAACACAAGTTTATCTCTAAATATATAAAAGGATATTTGTATACAGAAAATCGCTTCACTCCAACACCGTTCAACCGATCACTATGAAAATTGGCATGCATATGTATTTTTTGTGGAGAAGGTTTTTGTGCTGTCCTCTTTGTTACAGCTCCCAATCAGGTGGAGGTACAGCAAAGCAATTTTTGCACTGTTCAGTCAATCGCCAAGTTGCCAACGTGGTCGCCAAAAATGATGGCAACTTTGCTCTATCGCCAGCATTTCACTATGCTTCCATTGAATCGCCATTATAATGTAAGGAACGGTGTTACTTGCGAATATTATAAATTTAACATAAAATAAATACAATAGAAAGTAATATTAACGTATTACGCAACCAGACAGAAATTATTTACACTATTTTAAGTGTTCAATACTCAAAATTTGTAACAATGTGTTACTTTTGATGATCAAAGATCAGCTTAGGAAGGTGTTTTCAAAAATCGACCCACAAGAGAATTACAGGGCGTTATAAATAAAAAAAAATCCTTTTTATCAGCTATTAGACCACCACATTTACAATTAAACAAATATGGTTTTTTGTTCAGCTGAGATATGCAAAGACCTTTTTTTTTTTGTTTAATTTGCAATTCACATAAAACTAACTCATTAAAAACTCTTTTATTTTTCACAATCTGTATTGTTTAATTTTTCAATTCACCCGTGCAAAGAACGGGTGCACCAGCTAGTTTTAAGAGAACCAGGACATCATATACTTTCAAAAAATCGATTTTTCAATTTTAGTTCTAAAAAATAGTGCATATTTTTCTGAACCTAAAAATGTATAATACTTATATGTTTGTTGATAAAATAGCCCTAAAATATATGAAAAATAAAAATGCAAACAAATGACCACGCCCCTTTTGACTCATAGTTTTTTTTTTTTTACTTTTTCTCAAAAGCATATTTTTTTGCATTTAGGTACATTTTTAGAAAAAACTATTGCACTATAAGATTCCAGATTTTTTATACTTCTATACAAGATGCCTATGCACATAGTGAACCTAATTTTTTTCTATTAAATAGTGCCTAAATTTTTAAAAATAGTTTTATGCACATAAAAAAAGCAGAAAAATAAAAATTTACCAAATTTCAAAGTTTCATAATTTTTTTAAAGAGACTATACTAAATTTTCACTAAAAAAATAGGTTCACTGTCTTTTGTGTATTGTTTTATATATGTGTAAAAAATATTTTGCATAGAAAAAAGATACTTTTTTAAAAAATGGTACCTAAACATAAGTATGTATTATGAGTTCTCAAAAATTATGTATTACTTAAATTAAGTAGGAAAAAAAACTTTTGAACTCTAAAAAGTTATTTTTGTAGTTCTACAGAACAATTAAATTATCTTTATTAAGAACGTAAAATATCTAAGCTCTATTGAAAATTTTAAAAGATATATGTCTCATAAAACAATGGGTCTTAATTTTGGCATTTTACACTTCCGAGCATGTCCTGGTTCCCTTAAATAAAACACATTATGAAAAGTAAATTTTACATGAACAGATTGCTTGTATGTTTTCCTGAATTATTAAATAATTTATATATCTGATCCAGTTAATCTTCAACATTGTCACGAAAATGCTTGCTTCGAAGCATAAAATGGTTATGTGACTTAAAGATTTTCTTAAATAATAACAATTTTAAAGTTTCGATTACTTTGGTTTGGTAAAGGTAGAATGTCAGATGGGTCAGAATTTAGAAAACTTTAATTTTTGCAATACAAAATGGAAACAATACGCTTTAGATGAAGTACCATATCCCTGTACTCAAGAGTTACGTTGCCACAAAACATTTCAATGACAAATAATCAATCGAATATCAAAAACAAAGCCAATGACCCACAGTGTCCATTGAACGTGAAATCAAATTATGTAACTGGCTATCATAAATAACGGTGCTTTCCCGGGTCCGTTTTGTATCCTTGTCCTATTGTTCTTTTATGGAGAGGTAACCTTTTGCTCCCACCTTTATTTTATGTTTAAATATTTTTTTTCCTACTTTTTTTTGGATTGATGTATGCTGATGTTTTTACGTCATTGAAACTGATTTTATTTATTATGCATTTCCTACTTTTACTATGGAAATGATAGTTTTTTAAAGAAAATTTCAATCGTAAAAACGCGGGATCTTGTGAATGGATGATCATTCTGAAGGTTTTTCTGGTATTGTTCGTCAAAGAATCAATATGGCTGCTCCGTTCGAATGTATGAATGTTTTTGAATACCATTCAGACAAGGTCATTTTAAAATGTATTACCATCTGCATCACACACTTTTTTTGAAATATTTTCATATTTGCTTCCTGCATGTAGGATTTCTAAATTTAGAAAAAAAATATATGCTTGATTTGCAATTTATGCTATTTTCATGCTACTACTCTTTGATAATAGGCACAATTTACAATGAAAAAAAATTCTAAGATGGTGTCCAAGTATTTCGAACAAATTCAAATTTCGTTAGGGAGCTATATACGCTTAAACTGAAATGAATGTTTGAATATATAAGAGCGTTTTACTTATTTCCATTGAAATTTATTTTTACAAATACTTAAAACCCATTAAAATTTTATTAAAAAAATTATTATTTTTTGTTTTATTTATTTTTTTTTAACTAAAAAATGTCAAATTTTTTTAAAATAATATTCCATAATAATTCCAATTAATAAATTTCCATGTAAAATATTCAAAATGTTTAGGAACTATTTTTACTTGAAATATAAAAAAATGGCAGTTTTATTATATAAAAAATTATATTTCTAATATGCAATTTTTATACTAACCATTTATGTATATGAAAAAAGAAAGAAGCAATGTTTATTATAAAATTAACCGTTATGCTTGTATACTATTTTAAGCTTATATCAGTATATTATTATACTACATTCTTCCTAGCCATGTTTATGAGACTGAAAAAATATAATAAAAAGATAAATAGCATCCATAAATAAAAGTAACTTTATAATAAAAAAAATATTGATATATTAAAATTTATAATTGAAAAATATCACGCAAAATATACATACATTTTATGATTATATAAAAGTTGATTCTGTTCATATAAAATACAAAATAAATAGATTGCGATAAATTATTTTCTTTTATTTTATTGAATTATAATTTAAGAGTAATTCTAAAATTCTTCTTGTTTCCCTTTTTACTAAAATGCAAAGTTTAAAATCGTTATTCTTGAGTATATTTCAGTTATAGTCCTTTAAATTAAAAACGCTGAAATATTTAAAATAAGTAATAATTGCAAAAAGCTTATTTTAATATTTTACGTATCTCGAAAAATAAAAGAAGTGCGTTGTTATCGAATTTTATGTAACATTTTGATGTAACTGTTCATATTCTATTTTATTTTAAATAATGATTTTTATAGTATAGACGATTTTTTATCATTTTCCTCTAATCTCTTTTCTTAAGCTATATGAGGAATCTACCCTTTTTCTCAGTCATTATTCTTTTTTCTTATTAATTGCTGAAATACTTAACTCGACTAAATTGTGTTTAATTCAAATATTTAATAAAAAATATTAAATTTAATTAAAGAGCACGCCTTATAATTTACGTTTCATCATTTTTAACTTATTCTTTTTTTCCTGCTATAGGAATTTGAGTTCACAATAAAAATATATAAAACCATGTTAAAGTTTATGAATAACTTTAATATTTCTATGCGTATGGATAAAGTATTTATATATATATATATATTCGCAACACTTTTAAAGAGCTCTAATAATAAAACATAATGCAATATTTTGATAATCCTATAAATAAAACATTTGATTGTTTTATATCATTTTGCATCTCATAATATAAAACTCTCATTTACAACAATCACCCAAAAATATAAAGATTATCATAATATTTATATTTGCAAGAACATTTTAAATTCATTTATAAATAAATTCAATATAAAACATATTTATTTCTTATATATTCTTCATGTCAATAAATACAGTATTAAAGTTTTTCAAGTTACATATTTTTTTTTTTTTTGATTATGAAAAAGACAAAACCGCGTTCTGCTTTGTCGCTATTATCTCATTTATCTGTTCAAAAACAATATTCTTCTAAATTTCCGATATGTATTTGATAATTTTGAATTTTTTAATAAAATAGTTGCTCATAAGTTGAATTCATTGATAAAATGTTTTATTTGCTAATAATAACTAGTAGAAAAAAACAAATGTAATTTCCAGAAATGCTTTCTCAACTTTAAAAATTGTCTTTATTTTTTTCAGCTACACTACTCTTTTGCATAATTTCAGGAAAGAGTTACATGTGACTGTACGTGTTTCGCATTATAAAATATTTATTTCTATGTTTAAATTTCTTTTACTTATCTTGAACTAATTTTAATTGACTATTTAAATTATATTGTTATTGATATTGTTTAGGTTGAAAATTATCTTGCATGTCATTATCGTCTGCTTTAATTCAATAATTCTTTTAACTCTAATTTACCTAATTACTTAATTTATGTGCTGATATATAATCGTCTGTTGTTAAAGTTATGTTGCTTAAATTGGCATCTCTTGTAATTATTCTAAACGTGTTAGTTCAGTCGGAGAAAAGAATTGTGAAGCATAATCGACGCTTGTGTTGAACTTAATACGTAATTAGAGTTTTTTTTATATTTTATAGATATTATTCATCTGGAAGACTTTTTGATTTTTTGAGTGATAAAAGAGAGAATAAAAGGCATCTGTTGAATAAGATTTGGTTATTATTATTCACTGGGGGGTATGCATTCGAAAAAATGGTTGAGAATATTCTCAAAATCTTTGAACTGTTTCAGAATTTCGGATTTGAATTTATGGTCGGTATGATCGACACACATAGAAAAAAAAAGACATTTGTTTTTTAAAAACAATCATGTTTGGATTCACGAGAGCTTCGTATGATATGACCCTGATTTCTGCAACCTTTATATCATGTACAGATGAGATTGGAGCTTTGAAAATTCCAAAATAGAGCTGTGCAAAAAAGTCAACAGGTAAGTACTTATTAAATAAAACTGTGATAGTTTCATTTAAAAAGCTTCGGAATTTCAACTTAAACAATTGGCAATTTAATTAACTAATTGAATAAAAAAAATACTTGTTTTAATGCTATTTCTGGTACTTAGGCATTAGCGTCACCGCAGTAAAATTTGCGCCACATATATTCGCTCCATGATATCAAAACAACAAACATGTTTCATTTGAAGAAAAAAGATTCGTGGCGCAATTTTGGCTGCGGTGACGCTAATACGTAAGTACATTTCTTTAAACAATAACAATGATGCATAATTTTTATTTCAAGATCACTTTGAAAAATACGGTTATTTTAAATGTTTTTTGTTTTAAAATACTCAATGGAAATAATCTCAGTTTGATGATTTTTGCAACCTTCTAAAGAAAATATTTCTCGAAAAATCTTCTTTCTACCAGCTATTTTGAATTCTTGATTGTAATGTTAATCCTGTGAAATATTTGTTAATTTTCTCAAATATTGAGTATTGCATTTATTTGAAGGCATATTAAGTGTATAAATTAAACAGAATATCGATGAATTTCAAAAAATTACATAATACTGATATGTATAGATATGTATATAAAATATTGAAGACTTTTTTAATTCTATCGAACTTGCAGATTTGCTTTCATTTCTCAATAAAATATATGAAAAATATTTTTCAAACGCATTAAGAAACATTTAAAGTTACTTTTCCGTTTCGCCGGCACAAATCTCGCCAAGTTGGCGTGATTGGTGACATCACACAATTACACAGTAAAATATCAATAAATATTACTTCTCATGGATTTTTCATCCATTTTTGATGTGTTATGGAAAAGGCGTTACCGATAAGAAAAAACCGCGACTTGTTTTGAAAATGTGGTGGTAAAAGGTTACCAGTGTGAATATTCTGTTTGGCGTTGGTTGTATCATTTTTGGCGACTTTATCGCCTGCGCCATCGAAACGGAGAAGAACCAATTTAAATATTTAATACAATTGTGGGGTTGGTTTTATTAGATAATCGTACCATTTATAATAGTTATAACATAATTATCTATAATAATAAAATAAAATGTCGCTTACTTCGTATGAAATAAAAAATAATAATAATAAGGTACCTATACATATTACACAGTCAATCAATTCGTTAAATAAGACTTCACCAAATGCCACGATTTGCAGTCAATACTGTTTCAATAACAGCCATCCTGTTCAAAAGCATTTGCCGATGTTCTTTATTTTGGCGAATTGGTTGGCAGAATAATACGTTACTACCAAAAAATAAGTACTGAATTTCAGTTATGATGAAGAAATAGTGGCAACTAAGTTAAATTACAATTACATTTATTGTTAGTTATAATTTTAATTATTAATAAACACATTTTTTTATATTAAGTAATGAAAAATATAAAATTTATATTATAGAACATGTAACTAGCAAAAACTTAATGCATTTTTTACGAGTCATACGTTTAGTATTTAATAGAAATCCTGTTAACTATTCATAGTACCAGATCATTAACCGGATACCGAAAGGGTCAGTAAAACAGAATTACAGGAAAACAGCATATGTCACTTCACATGATGAATGCATTATTTTATTAGTTTACGTCTAAAATTATGAATTCTTAAATAATATCGTCCTCTGGAGGGCGCTGGAACATTTCATAAGGGTGTTAAAAATTTCAGAGAGCGTAGTCATATTATGGAGAAACACAGATGATGGATCTTTTTATAAATTACAATAATAATTCTACTTTTATTAATTGCTTTACAAAATAAGATTGATCGTTTGGTGTTAACATTTTTATAAATAATTATTTAAAGTTGATTATGCTATTTTATCAAGTATAAATAGGTAATAATCGTAACAGTTTTAATAGTTCCTGATATTCTGTCTAAAATCAACCATGGCTCTTTATTCTCAATAAATTTCTCTATAACAGCATATTCTATTGATTTTTATTAAACTCTATTTTAGTGTTAGTTTTTATTAAAACCAGTGGTAGTTTTTTCGGTACATTTCCGTTACGCCGGCGCAAACAATAAAGTTGCCAAAAATGATTCAACCGACGCCAAACGGAACATTCCTACTGATAATGTTTCTCACCACATTTTCAAAACAAGTAGCAATCTTTTATTATCAGTAAAGTCTTTTTTTTAAAAAAAAAAATAACACGTATCAAAAATAGATGAAAATCCAATGAGAACTAGCATTTATATCCTTTTTTTATGTGTATATTGCCGCCAATAAAGCCTGCTTGGCGAGATTTGCGCCTGCGAAGCAGAAAAATACCGTTTTTTCTTTCTTTGAGGCTTAAGGCAAATTTTAAGTAAGAAAAAGACTTGATATTTCGTTTCAGCAATACCCAGTTAAAATTTTTATAAGGCACTTTCGTAAAAATATATTAAAAAAGATGTGTTATCAATTTCTTTAATGCCTGGTGCTTTTAAGGAGATTACAAATTTTAACAATACAAATATATGTAAAATAATTTATTTTTTGTGTTTGAATTTTTTTCAATACTCTCTAAAAGGTTTATACCTCACATCGAAAACATGAAACGAAAGTAGGGAAAAGAGAAAAAAAGTAAGAAAGAAGAAGAACCATTTCTAAAGGTTTGGTCCATAGTAAGCACTCATATCTTTTATTTAGGGAATATGACAAAAATTTTAGAGATGGTTATTTTTTAGTTATTTTTTGTATCATTATTACAACGGGTCCCCCCTCCTTTTTCTTTTAGTTTACAACAAAAAATATATTCCACATTAAATTACAGTAATTGAAATGAAATAAGCATTTATATATATATATATATATATATATATATATATATATATATATATATATATATATTTTAGTCGTGTAGCAGTAGATTTAAATGAATGCATTCCAGAGCAGTTTTTCTTTCATTATTCCACCGAGTCCCCTCCCCCCCTCCTTCTTTTTCTTTTAATTTATAACCGAAAATATATCGCGCATTAAATTACACTAATTGAAATGAAATAAGTATTTATTTTAGTCCCGAACGACTGAAATAAATTAGTGTACTCTAGAGCAGTGGTTCCAAATTTTTTGATTGCCTACCCTAAAACAAAGATAACCTCATATTATATATAAAGTTCTCAATATACTCTACTAAGAGACCGAAATGATTTGTATATTAAAGAATAGCGTATCATAGAGGTTTTGAAAACTTAAAAACCGTATTATATAAATATTACCCTGACTGAGGATAGCTTTTAAATTTATATAAAAGTGGAGTTAAATAAAAAGCGTAGGTTATATAAAATAGATTTAAAAACATGAAGGAATAAATAATAAAGTCAAAATACGAAAACCACAAAACACTTAAAAGGAAGAAAAGTAATACAATTAAACAAAAATTGAAAAAAGAACTCAGTGAGTTCAAAAGCAGTCTCGGACTTAGGATAGAATAAGTGGGATTAATTAGTTTAATAATCCTAAA
The DNA here is from genome assembly GCA_019973975.1 of Trichonephila clavata. Taxonomy (NCBI): domain Eukaryota; kingdom Metazoa; phylum Arthropoda; class Arachnida; order Araneae; family Nephilidae; genus Trichonephila; species Trichonephila clavata. Next base: position 31,867 of record BMAO01028546.1, on the reverse strand, counting down.
TTATATATATATATAAACTTTGAACCACTGCCCTAAAGCTCTAAGAAGCTATTGGCGATGAATTTAGGAGAGAACGAAGGAGAGGAGAAGACTTAAAAAAATCGTCTCTACTGCTAATATTTTCTGCTTTTCTACTCCCCTTCACTGTATATTTTCATAGCTCAGTTGAATATAGCGTACTAAATTTTAACATTTTTTTCTTACAAAATTCTACGGAGACTCAGAACCGAATGTATTATTCTAGTGGAGCATCATTTGTTGAAAAATTCACAATCATACTACTGGATACTACCCTGATTCAAAACTGTTAAACTGCATAGTAAAAGCTATAAATGTCACAATAATGAACTAATGGTTCGACTGATAAGAAAATTTTTACAAATACTTAGTGTTGGTATGAATCATTTTGTGACAGGCTCTATTCGAGTCTTATATTAATCCTCTTGGAGAAAAATTTTCTTAACTGCAATTTTAGTTTAAAAACCACTTTTCGTAGACTTGATTTATGCAAATGTATCTACTATTTAAGTTCCAGTCATTGAGTATGTTATACAATGGTTAAGCGTTGATCGTTAAGCCGAATTCCAAGGTTTAATAGACAGCGACTGGTGGTCCGTATCTTAAGATTCATATTTGATAAAGAATTCGCGAGAGGAAGTGATTAAGTAACCAAACTTGGAGCTGACCGTACTATCAGGCATCAAGAAGGATCATCCAAGAAGATTTAATCATGATAAATAGTTTAGATAATTTAGTTATGTGATTTCGGGTTAAGATTTCTGATTGCTCCCAAAGTCAAGTAAAAAAGTGCATTTCCTAAAGTGTTAAAGGTTAAATAAAATTAGTTCTTCTAACAAGGGGAGGGCACGACTAAGGAAATTCATTTTGGGACGAGACTTGGTATAATAGTAGTACTCCATTAGGGTGTTCAACCCTCAATGTGTATTAGCGCAGAATGGTAGTAAAAGTAGCATTCGAAACTTATGCTTAGCTTTTATACAATTAAGTTTTAATTATTTCCACCGACGTAGTAACTCAACATGTAGAGCACCTGCTTTCCACACGGACAACTAGGGTCTTTCTTTCCCCAATTCGTTTAATTATTTTTTTATAAAAAATAAATTTATTTATTTAATATTAAATGATATTTAATGTAATTATATTTTATTTTATAAAGTAAAATAATTACTGTAAGTATATTAATATTTATATTATATTTTATAAATATATTTTATATTAATAAAAAATATTTATAATAAAATATATAATAAATATTAAATGATATTTTATGTAAAAATTAGTTACAAATAGTTTTACAACGTGAAATACAACATATTATAAATAAAATATTATTTATAACATAATATAATCTATAAAATATATTATTATATTAATTACAAAATAATTAATTCAAAAATAATAATAATGTATATTATAGATTATGTTATATTATAAATAATATTTTATACTATAACATCATAAATATTTTTATATTATACATAATATTTTATTTATATGTTCCTCGAACCCTCCCTCACCCGCGACCTCTGGGTTGCAAAAATTTCTTAAACTTAATAGCCAGAGCTTAACCAAAACGGATAAGAAAACAATATCATTTTACACGACATTGTAACTTTTACGAATCTAACAGTGGTTAGAGCTTCGGACTCCAGACCGGAGGGCCTGGGTTCGATGCCCGATGCCACTAAATACCTCCGAGTACACACGGAGTACGTGCTCGTTAAATCAGTTTGTCTGAAAGTCTTGTGGGCGGTCGCAGCTAAAACCACGCGTGCAGGGGGCTAGAGAATATGTCTCTCCCCTCCAATTCTATGCCTAAATTGGGGAGGTGGAGATAGGTGGTGTGGCCAGCTATCGTGTAAGAACCGAGCCAAATCGTACTGTCCCCTGCATGGTGCTCAAAGCTTAGGCTGACGACAGGCGTAAAAATATAGCCATTAGCCGCGATGAATTTCGTGGACCTTGATCTGATGTTACTGTCGATCAGGTGGCATAAGCAACAACAACACGAATCTAACAATAGCAGTTTATGATGGCTATTTATACATCAATATAACTTGTTGATCAATATATGTTATTTAACCGATAAGCTGCTTTAAAAAAAATGGAAATACTAACTTGAAAATGATATATCAGTATTACTGATCATTTTTTCTAGCCATTTATGGACTTATGTTACCCTGGCCGATGCATAAAAATACGAAGAGAAGAAAAAGAAAAAAAACACAAAGACGGATCTTACCTATAATTCAGAAAAACTGCAGAGCGTGAAAAAAATTTTCTTTATGATGCCGAGCAAGATATTCTTTTCTGAGAGGTGGAAAATATAGACTTTGTAAGCGGAAGGAAAAGTGAAATTGCGAATGCTAAACGGTTCTTCAAGTCAAGAATAGAGCACTCTTTTAGAATAATTCACAATAAAACTCTTTTATTCTCAAGAATGCGTGACAGCTCGCTCAGATTATGTTTAAATTTTATTCATCAGAGGTTAAGAATCTGGCACATATATGCATAGAAACTTCGATAAAATCTTAGCTGAATACTGCAGAGTATAATAAAGGGAAAATATAAAGTCAGTCAGACTTTTAATTTACAGGTACCTTTGAAAACTTTGCATTTTAATAAATAGAAAATAGAATTTTATTTAAACATAAAAAATTTCAAAAGAATGTATACGTGAGAGTTTTTTTTATATAATACCAGTGACTGAGATAGATAGAAATCTTAAAATAAACCTTGGGAATTTTATTGTTGACTTAGTTAGACTTGGGAATAAGTCCCAATTTTTGTTTAAATTTCAGAATGCTTTTCTAGTTTTGTTGTTGTTGTTTATATGACGTAATACACCCATAGCGGTAAAAACAATTTCTTTCGAAACCCATATTGTTTTTATGAAATATTGATTGTACTTACGCACAATGTCTATCGTAATTATACTACCAACTTCATATTCACATTCTGTTGTTGTTACTAATGCCGCCTGTCTGACGATGTCAGATCGAGGCTCACGAAATTCATCGCGATTAGGGATTGCAATACCGGTATACTGAATTACCGGTATTTTGAGCCATTTGTACAATTTTGTAATACCGGTTTAACAAGTTTAAATACCGTTTTTTCAGTATTTATTTACTAGAAATTTTTTAAATTCGTGACATAGCAAAATAGTATACGTTTTTGTTTTTATGTTTACCTAACGGGTAAAATTAATTGGACTGTGAATATAAAGCTGCATCGTACAATCAAGAGATGTGATAAAATATAAGAATCCTCCAAGGAAGCGGACTAAAACTATTCTATTAAAGCTCAGAGTGATACTACACACGCGCAAGAATGTAGTTTGATATTCGTACATGTGAAAACAAGGTTGTAGTTGTGAAGAAAGTCCGTAATATTTCGATATTTTTTTTGAATTGGTGTGTGAGTTTGTTATTCCGTTGTATTAGCATATCAAACTTTAGGATTCAAAATATTTTTCAGATTCATTATATATTCCCTCACATATAATAATGAATAAGAATAACCTTAAAGAACATAAAAAAATAGTTGATAATTCTTCAGTTTGGTTCATTATTAAAATGATTAAAAAAATATGGTACCACAATGCAAAATTTCAAAAAAAAAAAAATGTCTACAAAATTTCTTTTAAAAATATCAGCAAACCAAAATATAATACAAAATTCAGCTATATCTAAAGCCATCCGACGAGAAATCTATTTATTTGAAGATGAGGGATTCAGAGGTAAATACTTGGAAAAAGTATATTGCGTATTGCTAACAGTACCACCAACTAGCGTAGATGCCGACTGAGAGTTTTCGACAGACGGTAATTTCTGTCACAAAATTACGTTCCAGTTTAATGACAGTACAATTGCTGTATTATGTGTTTTAAAGTCACATTTCAAAAATTTATAATAGTACCACAGACTGAATAGTTATGTTTACGCTTTTTTGTGATCTAAATAAATAAGATGTTCCTTTACTTTTTTGTGATTTTTTATACGCTGTTATAAGTTACAAATTATTTTTTGTGATATTTACGCTCTCTAATAAAACTGGCAAATAAAACAAAAAAACATTTGTGCTTTCTTTTTTTTTTCTAAAATTTCTACTACCGGTATTAAAACCGGTATCACGGTATTAAGATCTAAAAAATACCGATTACCGGTACTGAACTTTTGATCCGATATTGCAATCCATAATTGAGAACAAAGGGCCTGTCGTTAGCTGTAGCTTTGAACACCATCCAGATGGCAGTACATTTTGGGTCGGTTCCAACCCAATTTTGAGGAAGAACACCCTAGGGGTGGTCAAGGGCCTCCCACCTCTCTTCCCCTTCCAACAACCTCACGAGAGGACTTGTGGCTCGACGGCTATTTAGAGAGTACTCCTATGCCGCAAAGGCACTTCACATTTACAAACACCCAAGCCTTCTCTGGGATTCGAACCCAGGCCCTACTGCACAGCAGCCAGCGTCGCTAACCATTTTTCCAGATGGGCGACATTATCAAATTCTAAAAGGTATTTCATTGATAGTGAATACATAATTAAAGTGTCTTTCATACATAAATATCGTAAAATAAAAATTAAATAAAATTAATTGCGCTGCTAAATAATAAAAATTGTCTTCGTTACAAATATTATGTAAGAATTCCTTATCATAATTACAGAGAAATGATTGATTATTCTCCCCTCTATTAGAAAATAAGTAAAAATTTCGTTAAAATGCTATTTTTTTAAGATACGAAAATTTTTTTTTTATACCTCATACTAAGTAAATCTGTGTATTTATTCTTTCTCAAATACTCTTTGAGAACATATCACTTGTTTCTTCAGACTTATTTTAAATTTATTTCATTCCGAATATATAAATGTGCAATGTTGTATCAATTTGCTCCTTTCTGAATTTTTGTTTATTGATACTGTCATAGAGCGAAAAGTAGTATTAATCTTTATTCTAAAACGGTACAAGCTTTCACAGACAGATAAATTTTACAACAAATAAATATTTCGAAAATACTTTTGAATCAATTAGAACTTTCAACGATAGTTTCAATGTCTTATGACAGTGAAAAATTGCGTATTGCTTTCTATTAAAGGCCGCAAGAAGCAAAAACAATAATTACTAGCATATTTATAATAGTAATGTATAATTTTAATTCACGTATATCATAAAAAAACATTAAGGTGCTTTGAAAAAATCCCAAACATATTTTTTTGGTTAAATTTATGATTATTTAATTTCTGTACGCCTATTTTATATAATTTAAATTACTAAAAAGTTACTTTAAAAATTTTTCTAACGAAATTTTTTGCATGTGTGTGTACGTACGTACATACGAGGTAGGATTCAAAAGTTCCCGGACTGAATCTATCTTTAAAAATATTACCAATTAAATTGCTGAAGCACATGTTCCTTTGAAATAAGATCCTAGAACAACAACACACTTTTGCCACCGCTCGTTAAGCTCATCGCAACATTTCTGGAATCCAATTTTAGCCATGTCCTTTAATTCAGCCTGCGACGCACTTTCAATTTCATCTGCAGATTGGAATCGACGACGACCCTGAAAGCAACGTGCCAATTCAGGATATATTCTGATGTCGCAGGGGGGCAAAATCAGGGGAGTAAAGAGGAAGAGACTAAATCCCGTTAGGAAAAGGGGAAGGTCGTAGTAACATAGAAACGTTTTCGTAGTCACTCTACTGCAAAAAATTTTCATGTTATAGGCTCACTCCGGGAACATATGAATCCTACCTCGTATACATTGGGAAGATTGGTATCACACCTGTCTAGTTTAACCCCACTTATTCTGTTCTAAATCTGAAATTGCTTTTTGACCCTTTAAGCTCCATTTTAAATTTTTGTTTCTATATATATTTCTACTTTCTTTTATACATATTAACTTTGATGTTTTGTAGGAGTTTTGTAATTTTGCTTTTATTATTTATTTTTCATGCTTTAATAATGCATTTTTCATATTTTCCTTCATACAATTTTGTTAACTGAAATTATTATAAATTATTGAATTATTATAAATGAAATTATTACAAAACTACAAAAAAACTCCCCACATATTTTGCATTATGTACGATTTGAAACACAGTTCTTTTTTTGTAAATTTTTTTTAAAAAAACATTTGCAGTAATATTTTGCTTAGATTTAATTATTTTTAATCCTTTTGAAGGTCTACTTAATATTACAAAGGATAAATATTTAAATTATATGTGTGAATTTTGGAACGCATACTTATTTTTAGATTCTAAATGCAGTTATCTGTTTGTTTTATGTGTTATATTTTAAAGTAATATTTAAGTATAATTCCTGTATAATTAACCCTTATTTGTTGTAGGTGGATTTCGTCGCACAATTACAAATATATCCCTTGTATTAAAGTAAAATAAAACTAACTGCAGTTGATAAGCTTTACTAAGCTTAAACTGAATGACATTCTTTTCTGTTTCATAATACAATTAAATTGATTTTATGAAAATTCGAATTTTTTATTTCCAATTTTTATTATGGTTTATTTTTAAAATATAGAAGAATGATAGAAATAGTACATAATGATAGAGATTGTAGTGTCTATGAGACTAATCCACAAGAGTTTAATGTGTCGCGATCCTTCAATCGCGGATGTGAGAGGGTTCGAGCAAGAATCAGACATTTCTCAAGTTAAACAATTTTCTTTTCTTTTTAAGTTATTAGACTTTATAAGATTACTTAGAATGCCCTCTAATAACTAAACCTGAGAACAATAAAATTTATTAATCTAACTAAACTATAAATAGGAGCACTTATCTATTCCCATGAATGTTCTTGCTACAGCACTTGCTTAATCTTTACTTCTTGGATTAATAATACTAATTGCGACCACCGGTCGCTCACTCTATGCTTTATTCTTGTACTCAATTTTCACCCATCCTCCCTCCTACTCCGCGACTAGCACTTAAATAGAAGCTTGCATTCCCTTCATCTCCACGGAAAGTGGTTTTCAACTAAAATCACAGTTAAAAAGAGCATTTTACTCAAGAGGATTAGTGGAAGCCCGAATAAAACCCGTTACAAATGTTAATTCAGAGTTTATTGGTAACTTTTAATGTTATGTTTATTATTGTAAGTGAATGTATTTGAATTTTAAAATATAATGTAAGAGTAGAATCACTTTTTTTTCAATCTGATATATTTTTGAACGAAATGATATAAACATGAAGAGTATATGAAGTGTAATGTATAATTATGCATTATGAAATGTTCATTCATGGAGATATTTGAAAAATTTTATCTAACTTTAAATTCTTATTTATTTAATATTTCAAATTATAATTCCAAAAATTATTTACTAAGTACCAAAACAAATTTAAAAATTATTTTAAGAAGCCTTAGAAAGATTAATTTTATAAGGATTTTCACAATTTACTTCTTATTTTCCTAGTTCTCTTCCTCTCTTCCCCTCCTCTCTCTTTGTCTTTATTTGACTTTTCTTTCTCTCTTTCCTCTCTCTCGCCTCTCTCGTAGCCACGGCACTAGTCTTGGTCACAAATTCATGGCCGGCGTGTCATGGGTTCGAGCCCAGCATCACTGAAAACCTGCCACGTAGAAGGGGGGTCGATGCACATAAATCTGTCGAGGCTCAAATTTGGCGTTGTGTGGAAATTCGGAAAAGGGGCTATCAGCTCAGGTGTCATCTTTTTCACTTGAGAATTGTTGAAAATTATGATGTCCGTCCAGCCCTTGTGTTATTTCATAGTGCGACGTTAATTAACATTCACTCACTCTCTGCCCCTCTCTCTCTCTTCCCTCCCTTTCTCTCATAAATTGAAATAGTCTTATAAAGATTCCCAGATGGTAAATAAGATATTCGATTAGCAGACTAATAATTCACAGTTGATTCTGATGTCACTTACGAAAAATCAAGTATTGCTAATTAAAAACAATTCAAAACCTTTCATGATAAGTTTCAACTTTTTTTTTTTTTAAAGTAGCCTAGCAGATTAAAGATATCAGTCAGAATTCAATAATTTTCTGTAAAAGTTAGCAGCAGTTTATTTGATTCTATTATCTATACAAATAAATAAAACTGAAGTGTCTGTGTATAATTTCAAATTAACAACTTTTTACTAAATGCATTTAAAAGTATATACAGTACTTATATAAAAAAAAAAAATTTTTAAATTTTTGTCCATCTGTTTGTTCCGGCTAATCTCTGAAACGCTCGCGCGCGTGGCTGGACCGATTTTGAAGGGACTTTCACTGGCAGATAACTGATGTTATAAGGAGTAACTTAGGTTACTTTTATTTTAGAAAAAAATTAAGGATCCGTTAAAAAAAAATTAAAACCAATGAAATAGTGAAAGATATCGGATTTAAATAAAATTGATTGCTTACATGTATGACCTTGCTTCAACCGTTCAACCCATCACTATGACAATTGGCATGTACAAGTATTTTTTTGTGAAGAAAGTTTTTGCGCTACCCTCTTTGTTGCAGCTCATCACCAGATGGCACTACAGCATATCAACTTCTGCACCGTTCAATCAATCGCCAAGTTGCCAACATGGTCGACAAAAATACTGCCAACTTGGCTATGTCGCCAATATTTTACTGTTTCTATTGAATTGCCATTATAATGTAAGAAACGGCATTGCTTGCGAATATTACAATTTTAACGTAAAATAAATACAACAGAAAGTAATATCAACATATTACACATCCAGATATAAATTATTTACACTATTTTAAGAGTTAATTATACAATGTTTGTAACAAGCTGAGCAGATATCAGCTTAGGAATGTGTTTTCAAAAATCGACCTTCAAGAGAGTTACGGAGAATTATAAATAAAGAAAATCCTTTTTATCAGCTTTTAGATCTACAGACTTTAAATTTAACAAATATGGGTTTTTTGTTCAGCTGAGATATGCAAAAATCTTTTTTTTTAATTTGCAATTCACGTAAAATTAACTCATTGAAAACTTATTTATCCTTCAACCTGTATTGTTTAATTTTTTCAATTCACTCCGGGCAAAGAACGGGTATACCAGCCAGTCTGAAGATAAATTTGGATAAGGATATTTGCATGTCAGAACGATGAGTTTTTACCACCGTTCAGAAGGGAAAAAATTCCATGCAAATGAGATTCAATGAAGCACATTTTTTGAATTTTGCTTCTGTGAGGGAAGTCGGGATGAAGCCACCGAAACGACCTGAATTTTTACGTTGATCTCTTGCTGTGACATTTGCTTACACTCACGAAATTGTATCCGATGAAGGTTCATTGCACCTTTCGTGTCAAAAGTTGACGAATTTTACCTGTAAAAACGTTTTATTTAATTTTTTTTTACGTAAATAAATTATACTGTGAGAATTTTTGATGCTATTTGGAACACTTGTTCTCAATCACTTTTACTTATAACATTTGATGAGGCATATGTAAATTGACTATATATTTTAACATCTCATATTTTGCCTTAAGTATAGAAAGCATAAATTGTTTTTTTTACTGTATTTCTATTAAAAAATTAATTTTCTTAATAATATGAGAGAGATTTATTAAATTAGTAACTTGTAAGTTTATTTAAATTTGTAAAACTTACCAAAAGATGTAAAAGAAATAAAAAAGTGACAAGCAATTTTTTTGAAATTTCTGCTCTGCAAAATTACCTTTTTGATTGTAAGATACATTTCATAAAATTTCCGGATAGTTAAAGATATCTTTGAGGAACCATGGTAGGCTGGTGTATCTAGAAACCGTCTTGTAGTGGGATATCTGTATCAACTCTTAGTCCACCCGTGAGGAAGACAGCTTTTCCGCTTAGGTAAGCTAGGCACATGCCTAGGGTGCAAAAGATTTTAAGGCAAAAAAAAAAAAAATTGGAGGGTGATAAAAAGAGAAAAATTGAAATTCTAGCGAACGTACTACCACCTAACGAATCGAGAGAGAAGCATTTCTGCCCTCAAAAGAGTAAACACTGAAATGAGATGCACTATGGAAAATGAAAAGCTTAACCGTTTGATGTTGCTATGCGCTCAAAATGATATTGCAATAGAAATTGATTGCAATGATGCTATCAATGGGACATGTTCCTCTCTTGCACCTCGAATTTCAGTTGGGGCTTCTGGCTCGCTGGTGGGATTCAGCCGTCGGGATTCTCACGGTCATCGGTTATCGGCGTGATGTCAGATAAAAAGACCCCGCAATATTTTTGCGGTGCACGTGTGGATATTAACGGTGGAATTCTTCCTTCCTAAAAATGAATTTTGCAGCTGTGTGGTGCGAAAACGTTACAACGTTACGTATAACGTTACAATTACAAGAGCAATAGGCAATAACCTCGAGTTGCTTTTTAAGAGTAATGTTAATAAAGAATCAATAAATCAATTGTGGTTAGTGGACTATTGACTATGCTAAGATCATCCGACAGCGTTTAATATGCAAACAAACAAAATAGACTGCTTAAAAATTTTATTAAAAAAATAAGATTTTAAATTCTTAAAGTTTTTGTAAAATATCATTAAATTTGGATTAGAAAATAAACTAGAGCAGAAATAATCCTAATGCCTGTTACCCATTGGCCGTAGACTTCTGCTTTAACTCTCTAGCTGTCGCAATTCTGTCACAGCAAAGAAGAAAATGTCTCTGAATTAATGATACTTATTACAAAATCGACTTTCAAAATCGAATTATGAATTTTCAGTTATCGCAATGAATTATATCGAAAATATTATAGAAAGTTTTATCTAAACTATCAATGATGTTTCGGAATCTGTTATAGAGATGAAAAAGGTAAACTCATCGAAGCTAGAAGAAAAAAAGTATCACCTGAATATTTTTTGCCCTGAGAACTAGCTCATATCAACCAGTTTTCGAAATATATGTAACTCTTGTTTAAACCCACAAACCTGTTATAAAGTTAACTGTAAATGAATTTCGAAGACGTGTATTGGTGAAGAAAAACTTACAGTTATCATAGATAGCCATTTAAAAACAAATCTCCATACCGACACAGAAATCATTTTATTATCTAATATGCTAGCTACCCTTTCCCTTCCGGACATGTGTGTTTGTTCCCAATTCGCGGGCCGAAAGTTCGCTTTCTCTGATAGCTGGTTATAGCATTGTTGGCGGCCTTTTTAATGATTACAGTAGATAGAGAGAGAAAAAACTGCCAATAGAAAGTGCAAAGAGGAAATTAAAAGGTAGGCCAGGGCATAATCTGAAGAAAATGGGACGGAGATGTATTTATAGACAGCGGTCCCTCGAAAGAGCTTGTCGCGTGAGCTGCTGCATCTGGTCAAACCTGTATTTACCCCACAGTACTCCTTTTTGTCATGTTTTTATCGTTATGACCAAAGGCAGGCGCTAAGTTTATATTTAGAATGAGGATATTTAAGGGCAAGTCTGGGAACCTTATATGTAAGTTTATTTCATCTCAATGGGCAGGAGAGAAATATTCTTCCGAATAATGAATAGTCGAGTCACAGAATTTTGAATTTTTTTAAATGCTAAAACGGTATAAAAAGTATATAAGCAAAATGAAATGATTACGACGTTGTAAATCATAAATATGTAATTAGGATTTTCTTTAAACACCAATTCCACAATTACTATAAAAGATCTTCAGGAATGTACAAACGAATACTATTTTATATTCATTAGAATTAACTCGCTCTAGAAGCAATACTACGGTTTATTGGAGACAGGCCTCATGATTTTAAATCCCCATTATCATTAGACAAGGAAAACAGGACACTCTCCTTACATTCACAACAAGCCAACGTAATTACTTTGACACCAACAGTTTGCAATATGCCTCTGTCCCAAGATTTCATTACTCTATCGACAAACTGTGGCTTGTGAGCTTTATACGTCTCTTCACACTTCTGCCTTTACCAGTGGCGTAACGGAGAATATTAGGGCCTCCTTGCAAAGTCAGGTTTTGGGCCCAAATCCAGATCTTACAAAGGATTGTAAAACCCTAACATAATATAGGCTTTGTTTCCAATAGGATCCTGCCCCGCCCCTCGCGATGCTGGGATTGTGGGGAGGAGGGTGTACGTTACGCCACTGGCATTTATGTATCATTAGGAAAAATAATTGTGTCCATTAAAAAATCTCTGTCTTCTTTTCTCTTTTTCCTTCATAATTATGTAGTAAAAAAATCTGTATTTTCATATGCATTTAAAAATATTTGACTGGGGCTTAAGACAGTTACTTCGGCGTTATATTTTTTCCCTCCTCAAAGCTTATTGAAAACATTAGAATTAGTTCTAAAAAAGTAAAAGCCTAATTTATTGTAAAAATGTCGCTATGAGAAGACATTTTTCAAATTTATTTCTGCCAAAGTTTACTTATTTATATACATGAGTTTGGGAGCGGTTATGAAGAGACAAGAAATACGTTTAAGCCCACAATAGAAGGGATAGAAACACATTCGTATTTTATGACATTTAACGATTAATTAAGAGTGTTGAACGACTTAAACGCAAGAACAACCCAGATCAATTTTAATTATTAGTGTAAACAAGAAACTTAAGAATGAATCACTTAGATATTATGGGTACAGAAATATTTTCAATACCTTGAAAGTTTAATACCAACATTATAATATTTTGACAATACCTGTTCTTACACTGAGCCCCAGAAATAATATCTTCAATAGTTCGTAATATTTGAAGAAAGGGAAAGTGTTACTCTTTGTGTAAAGCTTACATTATTTAAATGCAAAAAATATTAACTGGGGCATGACAGTCTTCATCATGAACGCTATCGGAAGTCCTCCTGGTGCCTCCACACACGTATACATATAAACGGTTCTTTCATACCTTAATAATCTTATTTAACAAACTACTTGGTTTTATTCTCCCGAAAGCTTGCCGACCACTTTCAATAGGTTATCGTGGGTATAACTATGTGAACGCTACTTCTATCACTAATAAATGAAGTCAGAAGGGTTAGATTTAGTTACATTAGCTAAATTTTGTCTATTGTACTATATAACCAACCTCCCATCCATATTTTTATTAGAATGGTCACTCCACAGTTGGATATCCAAACTGGCTGATAAGACGTAAAACACAGAGATCATATGCTAGTTTTTACAGCTCAGATGTAGAAGTGCAATACGGTTCAAATATAAAATACTTCCAATCTCAAGTGAAACCTTTAAAGGATTATATGACATCATACTCTTCAACTTCAAGATTAACGGACATCGTAATTCTGAGTCATAATCATATGATGTAGACGGACATTGAGCTAATACGAAAAGTTCGCTTCACGTTGCGTCACAGCGCATCTCGCTACACTCCACATGTGGCAGTCTTTATTATCCTGTAAAACGTATGAAAATATAACTGAGAAATCGAGAATTTTCAACTATTTCACCAAGAGTCTAATCTGAAACTCTTATAAAAAGCTTTTAGTAGTGGTAGCCTGATTGGTACAGCAACGAATTTATAATGGATAATAATGGTCAAATCCCTTTCATTCTAAGAAGAAGCGCTCTTAGCCATATTAAATCGATATAAATTCAAAATCAAATTATGATAGAGTAGATGCAAAATATAAATTCAAAAATTGACCGCATTGCCAGATCAGGATTCTAATTTGAGAAGTGTGTTGGCAATGTTAAACGGTAACTTTGAGACAAGTAGAAATAAGCATATAAAGAAGCCACGTGTTCTAATTCGATTTTCACTGAACTCCATCATATATAGGTGGCTGATACACGGTAAATCTTGTCGGGGATCAAAATCCTCATGTTGGTGGGGCATGAATGTAGTGAGTGGAGTGCCAGAGTTCAGGCATTTCAAAGTCGCTAAATCCCGTAAAAAAGTTCATTTTATGGGAAATTCGTTTTATAGAGGGTCATCTTTCAATTTTCTTTATGAACCACATAGAACAAATTTTAAATTCATATAATAAACACTATACATTAAAACAAGTAATTATTCACACCTATTTGTAAATTAATATATATTTATTTATATATCTTACTCATAAAAAAGAAAGAAAGAAAAACTGCAAGAAAAGTTTATTGGCTTCTTTATCCGCTTCCTGAAGAATTAATTTTTTTCTTTGATGCTCAAGCACTTACGTTTTGACATTTTTGAGCTACAAGAAACGAAGTTACCAGTACGACTGATCAACAATACAAATGAATGGTGACTAGTTCAAGGACACGAGGGTAAAAGGGGATATCGAAGATGTTTCCAGTGAATTGGACAATGGGGGTTAAAGGTTGCACTTCTTGGATGAAATGCCCAGAATTCTATTGCTCTCGGCGAATTAGAAACCTAATAAAACCAGTTCAAGATTTATGACTACCATAAAAATGTGTTAAAAAAGAGAATAACTTGAAATGTCTAGAAATACTGAAAAATAGGGAGAAAAAAATTGAATCACAAGAAAAAAAAAGTTCGTTATATAGAAAATGCATTTCGCTATTTGAAGGTTATTTTACGAAGAAAATCGTGAAATGTTCTTGATTCTAGGAAAAAGTTCGCTATATAGAAAAAATCGCAATGCCCAAAATATTCTGTTTGAGGTTTTGAGGTATAATAAATGGATGAGAAAACGCGTATTGTCTACTTATAGCGTCTTTAACAAATGATTCGTACCTGTAATAATTAAACAATTTATAATTGCCTCCGCTAACAATAAAACATGTTTAGTAATGTATTTGAGAGGCTTAGTATACATAGCTTCAAAGTCTTACTAGTTTTTCTTGAATATCTGCATTAACAATGAAAATTCCAATTATGAAACCCTCGACTAAATAAACTATAATTTTCTAAATGATGGCCTTAAGATATTCCTATAAGAAGTAACTGAGGCTCGATATTTTGAATTACTTGATATTAGTAGCAATCAATTAATAAAATTGATAGTTTTCAAATAGTTAAGTTAGTCAATATATCAGTTAAATATAGTTAATATAGTTCAATATATAATTAACTTGAATCAATCAAATATCTTTTATTCTGTTCGACGACCTTTTGCCACCTTTTTGGATACTTCATAAATCCACACTCATAAAATTTTCAGTTTTTATTTGCAAAAAAAAAAAAAAAAAAATGCAATATTGAGGTTATCGTTATTGCTGACATTTTTACCGTTTCAAAAATTGTGAAAGCTCGAAATAAATGATAATAATACGATATTGCAAATTCGAGACTGTAGGAAATACGACTTCTTAACCAATTACCAATAATTTCATGCGTGTTACTAAAGTTGTACAGTACAGATGCATTACATTTGAGCCGTGATCTTTTTCGATTAATGCTGTTATAGACTATCCATTTTTCATTTTCCGATCTTACGCTACCAGATTACCATTTTATTTCTAACCTTACAAAACTTTTTAAATAGAAAAATTTCAGTAATAATGATGACCTCAAGTCGCACTTGGTTAACTTTTTTGCTTATAAAAACCAGAAGTTATATGAAAGCAGTAGGGGATAGGACTCATGAAGAAACTAGAAAGATGTAGTGACGTCTTTAGGCCTAAGGCCTCTATGCATAACTAAGCCACACCTGCAACCTTTTTAAGTTGGCAGTTTTTTGCACACGTTGTCAAATACTCTTACAAAAAGTAACCTGTAATAAATAACTGGGAGTAACTTACAATATCACAAACCTAGATACAAACCGACTGCCAACTTTCGATTAAATGAGTAATGAGGGTGTATAGGGGTAGGCCTAAGCCTAGACATGGACGGCGAACATGACATAATAATGTACTCGTTGTATTGCCCCTGTTACCATTTGGCAAATAGTTCTAAATTCCCAGTTTTTAGGAGGAGAATATGACCGGGAATAATACACTTGAAGATTAAAATTATTCTGATCTTGATGTTCTTGAGGCTGAGTCCAGAAAGAGATGATTCCTCCAGGCCGAGCCCTGAGCCCAATTGTCCCATGTCTTAAAACGTCTCTGGAAAGACGGCCAAAGGTTATCAAACATAAGAAAAAATATTTGACTGATTAATTTTTTTGAAGTGATAACTTCTTCAGATAACTTCTAAAGAAGTTATGACTGAAGTGATAGCTTCTTTCCGTGCGTTTCACTGGAGAGTGAACTTGAATAATGCGTTTTAAAGTATCCGACTGGTTGCGACTTTTTTTTTTAAAAAAGGAGATATGGAGATTTTTTTGTTGTTGTTTTTAGATTTTTTTAGTGCATTTTAAGAAAAATGTGCTAAAATTAAGAAGAGAAAAAGAAATTATTATTACTAAAATGGGGGAAAATAAGTAAAAATTGACAAAAAATAGCATAAACGCAGCCCATTCTGCACCAAAGGTTTATGAACAAATTTTCAATTTTTTCAATCTAATGGGTTGCTATATTATTCAATTTTGAAATGACCTTCAGGATAAGAGATATTTTCTTTTTCACAAAAACTAGAGCACTTTATCTTGGTTACTATATGAAAATGTTTAAAAAGACAGTGATTATATTCACACAAAGGACTGTAAATTTTTTAATAAAACAGTGATTGATAAATCTGAAGGTTAAAACAATTCTACTATTATACAGAACTTACAAAAAAAATTTCAGTTAATTATGTTCAAAACTTTTTTAGCAATCGCTGACTCCGTTTGATTATTTTCAAAAAATCACATTTCGAGTAAAACGCGTTTTAAAGTATGACATCTTGCTTAAAGTAATGGCATCTGCTTTTACTAAAACACTTGTAGTTTTTGTTCTAGTAAACGGAAAGTAACAAACTTGGAATTTTTGTAAACTGACCAAGATCTATAAAATAGAATCATAAAAAAAAAATTTGTCAATTTTTGGCAAAATTCACAGATTTAGGGTAGTCGGTTACCGCCAAGCACTGTTACGTTCGAGTTTGTAACGCTCGTAACAACGTGTGTGTGGATCGGAATTTTCCGTAACAATGTAAAGTCCTTCAACAAAAAAGACTTACAACAATGACAAAATTTGGTGTTGAAAATCAGTTTTTCAGCCAAACTGGAATTTCATGACGTTGCACTATTGACTATATTAATTAACTTTGTTTAAAAAAATAAATGCTTTTAACATGTGATTAACTTGAAATATATTATTAAAATCCCAATCTCTACACTGTTTTACATTTTTTACAAATTTGTATGGATTTTCTTGGATTTAAATTCCAAAAAAAAAAAAAAAGTAAGAAAGTTACAACTATTTTTCAAGTAGATTGGTGCATTGTATATCTTTCTCAACGCTGCCAAGTTAAAATGAGATGGAATATTGTAAAACTTATTTTAGAAATTTATAAAATTTCGTAATTTTGAAATTTTTTTATTTATTTATTTTTTTGTTTGTTTGTTTTTTGCATATAAAATATTTTTTAAAAAAAGGCACTTTTCCATTTCAAGGTGCCATTAAAATGTAACGAAAAAAAATTGCTAAAATCACCAAATTCCAGTAATAATTGTAATAAATCTACGATAGAATTGACTAGATATAGGTTTATGGAGCATATGCAGAAAGACAACTTTCTGATACATTGCAACTGATAGTTTTCTTTATTTTTAAAAAAGCGATTTAGAGTGAAAAACTTTAAGAATATAAGAAAATGTTGAAATGTTTTCATTAGATAGTTTCATTTACAGTTTCAATCTTCCTTTATGCAGTGAAGGCAAACAAATATGCCTAGGTTTTCTCTCTCATACATAATAATAATGAATGAATAATTTTATATGACAATACTAATATCCCCTTGTTTTTTATTCACCTAATTTCTGAAATAACATTACAAAATTTAAAGTTATCACTTCTATCGTGTGGTCATAAACACACACACTTTATTTTCTTTCTTTTTTTTTTTTTATAGAAAAAAAGGGAATTTTTTATCTCTCACTAAAAGAAACTGAAACTACTTTCTTTGTCAATCCAATAAATACCTTCAAGAAAAACGAAGATATATTCGACTGCTATAAAATGTTATTGTTACGCTCCAATCAGACGAACCTTTTCATTTTCCTTCGAGACTGACTATTTAAAAAATTTATCCTGGTAGTACCAACGAAAAGAAAGACAATCCATCCCCTGCAATCTCATACATAATTCCACAATGACGCACGTAACTAAACTGGGATTGGAGCAGGTAACCGATTAAGATAGAGTGATAGATGATACATAAATCACCTGAACCCAACAGCGTTAACCCTTTCAGCGATTCTCTAAATAGGCGTTCCTCCTCAGTGAAAGTGCATAACCGACAAAGAAGACGATGACGATCGAAAGGGGGGGGGGGATGAATCAAGTTAAAGGCACAGTTAGAATGGAAGGAATCAATTAAATCCAACTAAATAGGAGGCCTTAATAACGTCTCTGATATGCTTGGTAGAGATTTCCAGATCTTCAGATCACTTCCCGGTTGAACCTACCAATATGTGGATCAGATCACTTTCCTTTCTCCAGCTGGGTTTCCAAGCGATCTGGGCCTGGGGGACAGTTATGTAGAAAGTGGCTTTTCCCAAATTTGTGGGTCAAATGGGACATAAATAGTGTCCTCTCCTTCCCCTTGTCTATTTGGAACACTTAGGAATCTTTTTTTTCCTTGCAGTCTCTCGCAATATATTTTATGATTTGAATTTCGAAAGTGATTTTTTTCCCCTCTGTGTGAGGTTAGAATCTGTTTTGATAAAAACAACACCAAGAACCGGTCTAGAAGGAAGTGCTTCTTGTGTTTTAGATTATGAAAATAATATGATTTAAAGAAAAAAACTTGGGAGGTGTAACACACACACACAGTCTTTCTATTAGTTGTGTTGGTTATGCGTTATTGAGTTCTTCCGTTTAAAAATAGATAAGCAGAATTCATTATTCTATATAGTTCAAACTTTATTCCATTTTTTTAAAAGTCAAATAAAAGAAATACGTTATTTTTTGCCTCAGAAGGAGATTGTTACTTTAAATTACTAAAATATATATGGAGTTATAATTTAAATGTGAGTTAAACGCACACTAGTTTTATCCCTTTGTTAGTTAAACTCTACGTTTTTACTATGTTTTTATTAACTCGCTTTCTTGTATGACTGTCCGGGTGGAATTTTGTAATTGATTTTAAACTAACTTCCCGATGAGATAGAAACTTGAAATTCGAAACATAGCTCAAAAATGAATGAAAATGGGAAAATATAAAAACACGGTACATTAAATTTTTTTTATTGAAGTACATGTTTGAATTTATGAAACAAAATTTTACAATGAATTCTTTTTATTTTATTTTTAATCATCTTCTTTCTGCCGTTGATCACATTATGAAATTATTAAACATTTCATCAGCAATCTTTGGATAGTTCGATCGATCACATTATTTATCCATCTCTCACTCCCACGCTAAAGAAATATGCACAGGCCTGAAAGAATGACAATCTAAATTAGGCAAGCTTTATCCCAACTGGAGAAAAAAATTTATATCACTCTTTTTCTTTTTAAAAGGAATTTAATTATGACTTAAATGTATTAATTAGCTTAATTAGCATAGTAAATTAGCTTTTACAAGTAATATTTCTAATAAGGAATTTTATTTTTCATAGAACTAGAACGAGAATGGTTTTTATATCCTATATTTTATAAATCTCATTAAAATTCCATCTTATTCGTTGCTAAGATACTAATGAAAAACAGTTAATAGGTCATTTACTAGATAACTTCGGACAAACAATTGATCAGATAAATATCTTTCTTTTAACTTTTTTTTCTATTATTAAGTTACAACCTTTTAAAAAAGTTTTTTCTAATTACTTTTTAATTTAAAAAAAAGTTTTATTTTATTTCTAACGTACTTTTCAATTAATCTTAAAAATTCACAAATAAAACAGATTGTTTATAACATTTTTCCATTTTCAAACATGGCATAAAAAGTGAGTCTGTCATTACACATTTTAAACTAGTACGCTGCCTTTTGATCTTTGAAATCTGGAATCATGACTTATTTTTTTAAGTATTTTCTAAAATATTGGAAAAAAATTGAATACAATTTTAAATCTACAGGAGTTTCTAGAGACGAGAAATTCAAATATCTAAAAATTTCGGTGTATTACAATTCAGTGTTCGTGGCTGTCTTAAATATGTAATAATAATATTACTTTCATATTTTAATAATTTAACTTTTTAATTATTAATATATATATTTTAATAGTTGCGAAATAATTATCTATCGATTGATATAAATATCTTTGAAAAGTGTCGAATATAAAATTTTATATTATGAAAAATCACAGGCATTCGATGAACAGTTTTATTCATAAAAATAAGTTTTCTTAGAACTCAGAAACTTTTGGGTTGTAATTTACAAAATCCACAATGGTTTACGAAGTTTGTAATTTTGACTTATTTCATGAAATGTGAAGTACCCCATCGATAATGAAAAAATTATTTTTAAAAATTAACTATGTTTCTTTAATAAATTAACACATTAACATGATCATTTACTTTCCTCTAAGTTTTAAGCAGATATGAGTTTTAATCAAACAAGATGTGAATTACAAAGGTTATTATTAAATTTGTTTTAGTTGTAAACTTTGAAGAACAAGAAATTAAACCCTTCAATAATTTTTTATTCTACAATTCTTTAAATATAAAAATTGTTATTTAACTGAAAAATTTATAGTTGTCCTTATTTAGAAAATAATATATTATTTTATATCTGTGTTTCTCGACTTTTTTTTTGTTGTTGTTGTTGCGGTATACAGTAACAATTTTAAAATTTGTTGGCACACTAACAATAAATAAGTTAAAAAAAGTTTTACTTATCTGTAATACTCTATGTAAAATAGTTTATGATATAAAAAAAAATTTTCAATGTTAAGTACGATCAAGACAACAAAATGTTTATTGAGTAATTAATTGTTGTTGTTGTTGTCGTGTATGACAGAGTGCAAAGGTGTATATAACAAAATAAAGATATAGTCAAATATCGCCAAAGGCGTGAATCACTGCCGTGGCAACATGCATGGTACGATCCGAGTATAGGATGTCCATGCTGTAGTCATTGTCTATTTTAAAAATGGCACCAACAATGGAAGGACAGCTAAAAAGGTGTTTGGGATCCAGTTGGTTGCCTGGACAGTGCCTGCATTCCACATATGATCTGGATCCATCAGGCAGAATCTTCATTCCCTTAAAATGCTTTGTCCTTAGTCTGGTTATTGTTGTTGTAGTTTCTCGGCTATAATTTAGTTCTAGCAGCGAGAATTTTTGTCGTGGGTTTGAGCAGAGCTTTTGTTTTGCGACTGCGTTGGCATCAAAGACCGTAGTCGAAGAAGTTACAGGTTAAAGTGTTCTGGCTTCATTGGCAAGGAAATCGGCCATCTCGTTCCCTTCGATGTCAACATGGGCCGGGATCCAGTAATTAATTACAAGTTAATTATAAGCGGAATGATTCTGTTCTAGATTTTATTTTTTTTCTCATGGTATAAATAATAAATTTTTTAAAAAAATTGACAGCACACACAAAAATGCCACGGCACAGTGGTTGAGAATCGATGTTTTATACCAAATATACATATTTCCGTATTCTTCCATTTAAATCAGAATTTTCTCATAAAGTGTTCACATTGAAGCTAATTAAAAATTTGTCGTCATATTTCTGGGTTAATAAAATTTTTTAAATAATTTGCATCTTACAAGTTTGATTGAAATACTGATTTAAAATGTATTTTTTCTTTATATTTTAAAATCTGTAAACTATATAAAGCATCCATTTTTCAATTCCTATTAGGTAACTCCCTCCCTATATATATATATATATATATATATAAGTTATACAACACACTCTAGACAATATCTCAAACTCCATTATTGTAAAGAATAGTAAAGATATTGTTGAGTATATGCAAGGTAAAAGTGTTAAATCTTTGCATAGCTTTGATTTTGAAGACTTATTCAACTCTATTGATATAGAGGATATGATTAAAGTACTTAGAAATGTTTATACTAAATATTCATTATATAAATTGATAAACTATGATAAATATAATATTATTATACAATTTGTTTTGAAAGAAAATTACATATTTCATAATGACTCATATTATCAACAAATTAAAGGTCTGCCACAGGGTGGCCCAGCTAGTAATAGTCTGGCTAATATCTATTTACACTATTACGAGAATGAAAAAATTGATACAGACTCGAGTTACTTTTTTAGATACATCGATGATCTAATTATTTTCAGTAATAAAGTTGACTTTACTCCTATATTTGATTATTATCCAACCTACCTGTGTGTGTGAAACTATTAAAAACCAATTACAATATAGAGTCAGCAAATTTCCTTGATCTAGAATTAAAAGTTGAAAATAATATGCTAAAAAGTAATATTTTTGATAAAAGAGACTCTTTTGATTTTAATGTTATAAAAATGCCATATTGGAATAGTACCCTTCACATTTCAATTTTTAGAAATATCATTCTAAACTATATAAAAAGAAATAATGATTTAGTATCTGAAGAAGTATTGAGAATTAATAATTATAAAAAATTCTTTCAAAGTTGCCTAGACTATAACTATCCAGCTAATTTTATTTATAAATATATGTCATCAAAGTTATAGCTATTTAATTATTTTTATTTTAAGTATTCATTTCTATTTATTTTATAGTATATAATTTTATTGTTATATTTCTTAATATATTTAGTCTATAGTATATAATATTCTTGATATATGCTTATATTAAGTTTAGTTACTATAAATATACATAGATGGCGCCTTTATTCTTAGTATTGATGTGTTTTTTTTTTGATGCAGTGAGTCAGTACATTGTGGAATCTGTATACATCGGGTAAGATTAGAGTTTCTTTGCTCATTTACATTATTGTTAATTATGGTTATATTCATTATTAACCTCTCTTGCAAATATTTTTGTTTATACATATTTATATTTGTCTATTTCTTCCGGATTCCTATGGTAATTTAATATTGCAATTTCTATTCTATTGCTGTTATATTCACCCACGTGGGTTTTAGGCTTTTGCCTTAGTTTATACTGGAAACTATTATGTAGAAACAATTTCTGCTGCAGGAGAAGGTTGAGATCTCAAAAAACAATGTTTAATCCTGTTTCACTGTCCTAAACCAGTGACAGCTCGAGAAATCATAATAGTTTTCCCCGCTAGATACATTTTTTTTTGGTTTGTCATGGTTCCATGTTCTTGGTTCTTCCGGTCTGATCTTAGGATGCTTGGGATTTATTAGTCTTCTTTTGAATTATTTACTGCTATATATATATATATATATATATATATATATATATTGTTCAAATTTTCAATCGTTAATAAAATACTTTCTATTCATCCAATAAAGTTCAAATTAATTTTTTTAACTTGTATTGGATGACACTTGATGTTAATACAGTTTTTCAAATATAAATTCATTAATTATTGGTTAATTAAATTAATTACTGGTTTTCGACGCCAACTTAGATTTGTCTTCATTGTTGTAACAATGAAGCTGTTAAAACAATGACAAACGTTGGCATCGAAAACCGGTTTTTCAGCCAAACCAGGTGTGCATTGTTGCAACAATGCAGGCAAATCATGCTCTTTTTTTCAATTCCTACTATTAGTTCACTCTCTCCCTATGTATATATATATCTTGTTCAAATTTTCAATCGTTAATAAAATACTTTCTATTCATCCATTCAAAGTAGGAATTGACTTAAAAAAATTTTTTTTGTGTATTATTAGATTATTTAAAACGGCTTTCATCATCTTAACATTTTGAACAAAAAATGAAGGTGGAATTCATGCAATTGTAAAAATCAAATATATATTTTATTAGAAAATGTATTAAAGTATTCCTCATCTTTTACTTTTATAATGGTTTTTTAAATGGTATATCATTAAAATACAATTTTTTTTTAAGAAAATGTTGTTGAATTTGGGAAAGAAGAAAATAAAAGCTCCTATTATTTCTGGTTATATTGTATTAAATTAAGTGATCGTATGGTTTAATAACTTGTTATAATATTATGGCTGAGCTAAGTAAGAATAATAACATAATTAATTTGAATTCATTACATTCAATGAATAGCATATCATTTCATGCCAAAGATGAGGTACACTAAAATAATAGCAAAAGACGCAATTAATCATGTTAATTAATAACTTTTTTAGAATTACATGTTTAAATATTTCTTTTTTGAAATAATAAGTATTCGAGCATGAAATGGAATAGTAATGTTACAATTAAAGTGATCAGTGACTAAAAAATAATAAACAAGCTGAATCAGGAGAAAGAATATATTGCTAATTAAATAAATTGTTTATAATAGACTACTCCGATTACTTTAATTGCTAAGTTTCACGTGTATCATCGCTTGTCAAAAAGCACTAGGTGCTTAGATCTGTATTCCGTTAATATTTAAAAATTCAGTTCACGAGTTGTTTGGATTACTTAATGAATTCTAACGGGAGTTTTTCTCCTATTTCCTGTTTTTATATTCTCTATTATTCTTCGTAAACTCCTCGTCGATACGTTAATCTGAATACTTAACTTATCCCTGCGACACTTGTTTCCCCTTCAGAAGAATAAGTTGCTAACGCTTATTGTTTTATAAAATGAATTTTAAAAAAGGGAAAGAGAAGAAATAAGCTTTATTGTGAGAATTTGACTGGTGTGTATATATTAAAGTAAAAAGTGTTCTAAAACATTTCCAAACTTCTGAATTTTTGACTCAAAAAAGTGCAATTTTTCTCTGTGTCTGAAGTCGTACTTTGTCTTCTAAAAGTTAAAGTACAAAACAATTTTTTTGCTGTTTATTATTAAAAAATCTAAATAAAGGTACAAATTAATGTGTATGTGAAAGAACATATAGCACTAACCATAATTTTCTTAAGAACTGAACACTTATACCACACATTTGTCGAAGGTAAATGTGAATATCTTTTCTTATCCAATTTTTATGGCTATTGATCTTCAATTGTTGATGTTATGTTGCTGTTAGCTATGTCTCAAAGATGTTTATCTGTTTTAGGATGGCGAGCAATCAGATGGGATGGAAATGGGAATATTATAAATTGATACTGGTAGACGCTTTGATGCGTTTCGTAGTGTGGTCTAAAGATTCTGGGATCAATTTAAATCGGAAAATAATTCAATGTCCTGTTCTAGGCGCTCATGGGTTACAACATCTGCATAAGATTGCTTTCAACTCTTTTGAACCGAGGAAGAAAAGATTTTACTATTCTTAGGTTAACTTTAAATCACAGCATCAAGAGACAGATGAGAAATGAGAAAATATCTCCTACAATGGTGTTTACACAATCAAATATTCTATACACTTTTGTGACGGATCTATACGCGTTTCTACTAATTTCTTCTTTTCTCTTTAAAACAAAATATTTATTTCAACCAACCTTCATCGAGAAACCAAACGTGATTTATGTAAATGAGGAATATTATGTAAATTCGGTTTTCGTGAGTTGAAAGAGAGTGAAGTAAGAGGTCAAGTTAAGTTAAGTGAAGTAAAGTGAAGGAAAGGAAGGGAGCAAGTGATCTGTTGACACGTAGTTGTTGACAAGCTGAAGTTGATGCGTTTGATGTGTGCAAGTAGAAGTGGTTAGTGCAGATTGAAAAGCAGTGGAATTAAAGATTACAGAGCGAGGAGCCATCGTCATTTGATCAAGCCAAAGAAAGTGCCTGAAGTTTCCCGTGAAGGATCCGATGCATTAAGGATTCAGGTACTGTACACTTTATTAAGTAAAAGCTGATTATTAGTGTGAGATGTAGTTGCAAATGAACGTATTTAAGCTGTCTTAGATTCAGTTGAGGGTCTGTAATACTATCCCCGGATTAGAATATCTCACCTCTGCACTCTACCATTGTTTATATGCCTTAATTAGAATTGTGTTGTGTCTGTTTAATAATCATTAATAAGAATTAATAAATCAAATTAGATTGGAATAATGTCTGTGGATTATTTAGTTCCTCCTACACATCTAGCCGGGTTTACAGATAGACAAGAGGGTTCGGATGTAAGGGATGTGATCAGAGGTTACCACAATTTTTCAGAAGCGAATTTCTTGTGTGTGTTCGTAAGTAACGATGTATAGAAGGGTTCATTTATAATGGACAAGAGTGAACGTTTCCGGGACCAGACAACAATTAGCTTCTGTACATTTCCCAGATGAGTCTCTTTTTACTTTAGATAGTGATTCAGATCTAGTGCTGATTTTGAGAGAACAAGGCACCACATAGATACACTACCGATATAATATTGTTGAAAAGCAGAATTACAGAGGTGATGAAATATGATTTGGACAGGAATCATTCTGGGTAGTCGCACTGACCTACTTGCTCTCCATGGAGGAATTCTGACTGCTGAGAAATACCGGAATGAGATCCTTGCTCCATATGTCACACCATATATTGGTGCTATTGGTAAAATATTCATGCTACTTGTTGATAATGACAGACGTAACAGCTAAACTTATTGATAAATATCTTGAAGATAAATTCTTTTAGCAAATGGAAGAGATATCTTGATCTCTGTACTGTAATCTGAAAGTACATCTTTACGTTACCTCAAAAGCCGTACTTCTACCTCACATTTTCTTCCGAAATCTTCACATTAACTGTAATCATCTTATGTATGGTCTTATTTTCCATTTCAGTATTCGATAACTTAATATAAAAAGCTATGCTACCAATGCATTATAGATAGAAGCGAACACATTCGTTATTAAAACACTTTTAAATACATATATATTTTTTACAAAAATCGTTCGTTTATATTTGTATTAAACAGTAGATTTTTGCAATATCTGTAAATCATATGCTTTATTTTAAACTTACGAAAAATTTAATAACTATCTGTTTGAAGAAAATGTCTTTTAAATTTCATATTTTCATGCTCATTTGCTCTCAAATTAGATATAAAACACTAATTACAATAATTCCTTTAATATATATTCCTTTTGTATGAAGTTAAAGCAGATCACACGCTAAAAAACGTTTTTTCAATGCAGCAGTCAAGGCAACATGAAATTAAAATCATCTACAGTAATGATCCTCAAAACCTTGTCCAATCTGTAAAAAGAATAAGATTAGGATTGACAAAAAATTGATTTTTCTTATAAATAATTTCAAAAGAGTGTGGAAATAATGCAAACAGCTGAGATGGATGGACTAGGCAGAAGGATTGTTAATGAAGTAGAGACAACGTAGCTCAGAAAGTCGCAGAAAATTAGACTTGTACGAATAGAATATGGAAGGTGGTGCTGTTTTTCATTTGCACAGTGCATAAAACAGTCAATCCTGGCAGCAGGAATGATGGCTGCGTTGCGCTGAAGTGGACAATTGCAATTCTATGCTCTAAATCATATTTACAAAAGGTGACCAGCGGCCGCGAATTACAATCGAAGTTTCCCGCTGGGAAATATATCTGAATGTTATAAAGAATTACTTGAAGCCAGTGACAATAATGCGTTGCCCCATAGAATGTGTGCACGATGGGTCAAAGCGTTTCGTATGGGTTAGAATAAGATTATGGATTCGAACTGCAAAGTTGTCTACTCCTCGACATCAAATTGATATCGTTAAGGATCTCTTTTCACATAGAACGTTGTTGGCTCACGCAGGAATTATCTGCAGAATTTGGTCTTAGCCATCAAACGGCGCAGAGCACATGCTGAAGAATGGACTTAAGATTTTAAAAAAATTAGTCTTCTGAATTCCACGTCAGATCAGTTTTTTTTTTTTTGACGTACACAAATGGCACTTGTAAATACTAGCTAGTATCTGCTTTGACATATACTACAGCAAATCTGAATTAAAGCGTAAGTCAAATGAATGTCATCACCCAAGTCCACCACATCCACAACCATCATACGAACCCAGTCGGGTGAAGGTTGTGCTGATTGCGAGGTGATATTTGCGACCAGCTTTGCTGTTCAAACGACCATCTCTCTATTGTGTTGCATGATAGTTCTCGTAATATCAGTCGCACTATAGTCTGTATATTGCGACGATAACATTGAAAGGACCCTTCTAACTCATCTGACATGAGTCTTTGTGACTTCAGCCGCTTTTTAAGTCAAAAGAATTATCAAATTTTCTGACTTTACATTTGCAATCCGAGCAGTAAGGAGCTACGTAGTTGTCATCAACAACTATACCTTGTCAACAGTATTCTACAGCTTTTGACGTTTGACAAAAGGATACTGAACTCTGCTGGGGATTAATTTGTAGGAATGTAATACAAGTGTACTAGTAAGTTCTTTAAAATATGTTTTTTTTTTGTATATATTGTCCCTACTTTGTTTATAATATGCGTATGTGTGAGAACCAGTATTTAAGTTTCTATTTACAAAAGTTTTAATATTTTATTTAAACTCTAAACCTGTTTCTACCGATGTCGTTCAAATGACTTCATTAAAAAAAATCGTTATGTTCCTTTCCATTTGATTATAAATAATTCTGAATTTATCATGGGCAATAAAATACAAAATTAATGGCATATAATAAATAAAAAACTTTTATTTGTTTATTTTTCAATTTTAGGCGTACACATTTTTAGAAAGAATAATAGAAACACTGAAAGATAAAAACAAGAAACTTGAAGAATACTGCTTTTTTCTACAGTTATTTATTCCCCCACCCCCACCCCCTCATTTTTAACATCAAATCGGGTTTACAAGTAAACACTTTTTTTTTTTGCCTGAGTCACAGATTGATAAATAAAATAGGAAAGATTTCCGTGAAAATTAAATAAATGGATTTTAATAATAAATGTGGTTGTTCCGACTTGTAATGTATTTAATAGCTTTGACATGCCATTCGTAAATTAAGTTGTTGGATAATGGAATGGAAAGCAACGTCCAAACTTCGAGCAATTTTTATTGAAGCTAACTTAAAGACCTCAGAGGAAAGCATATGGCATCCAACTGTCTTCCAAGGTAATATTAAAAATGCTCTATCGGATTAAGGCGATATGGTACCATCTTCACAATTTTTTTTATTTTTAATATTTGATATTTAGTTTTTATTGTATTTCATAAAGGTTAATATTAAATAATAATTCCATACAAAAAAAATTTTAATTGGTTGCAAAATGTTAGTAAAATTTAAATTTTTTTAGCTTTTTAAAGCATTTTTTAAATCTCTAAGGCTTTTTTAAATATGTCTCTTTTTATTCAAAAAAAATTTTTACCTTATACTATCTATACAAATAAATAAAATTGAAGTGTCTGTTTGTAATTTCAAATTAGCAGTTTTTTACTTAATGCACTAAAAGTATATACGGTACTCATAAAAAAAAACCAATTTTTAAAATTTTTGTCTGTCTGTCTGTCTGTTTGTTCCGGCTAATCTCGGAAACGGCTGGTGCGATTTTAAAAATTCTTTCACTAATGGAAAGCTACATTAACGGGGAGTAACATAGGCTATATTTTATTCCCGTATTCTTACGGGAACGGAAACTATGCGGGTGAACGTGAAACTGAATGCCAAGATGAACGCCAAATTTAACGCCAAGCTGAGCTAATGAAGTCGTTGTTTTGGTTACTGGCGACCGATGCTCTTCATGAGACATAATAGTGTTAGGCGCACATGATAATACGCTGACACGTGCCATAATTTTTTTTATGATAGTTATCTTACTGTTCAGTTAAGTAGAGCATTGGCTGTTTCGGATGCACTTTTAAAAATAATAAATCAAGGCTTCATAAGCAAAAAGCAATGCAAGAAACAAAAAATTGATAAGTTTTACGGTTAGTTTTAATCCTTTCTTTTTTTTTATTTACATTTTTAGTCACATTTAAACAATAGTTATTATAATCCAATTTATATCTATACAAATAAAACTAATTGAAGTGTCTGTTTGTAATTTCAAATTAGCAGTTTTTTTACTTAATGCACTAAAAGTATATACGGTACTCATAAAAAAAAACCAATTTTTAAAATTTTTGTCTGTCTGTCTGTCTGTCTGTCTGTTCCGGCTAATCTCGGAAACGGCTGGTGCGATTTTAAAAATTCTTTCACTAATGGAAAGCTACATTAACGGGGAGTAACATAGGCTATATTTTATTCCCGTATTCTTACGGGAACGGAAACTATGCGGGTGAACGTGAAACTGAATGCCAAGATGAACGCCAAATTTAACGCCAAGCTGAGCTAATGAAGTCGTTGTTTTGGTTACTGGCGACCGATGCTCTTCATGAGACATAATAGTGTTAGGCGCACATGATAATACGCTGACACGTGCCATAATTTTTTTTATGATAGTTATCTTACTGTTCAGTTAAGTAGAGCATCGGCTGTTTCGGATGCACTTTTAAAAATAATAAATCAAGGCTTCATAAGCAAAAAGCAATGCAAGAAACAAAAAATTGATAAGTTTTACGGTTAGTTTTAATCCTTCTTTTTTTTTTATTTACATTTTAGTCACATTTAAACAATAGTTATTATAATCCCAATTTATATCTATACAAATAAACTAATTGAAGTGTCTGTTTGTAATTTCAAATTAGCAGTTTTTTACTTAATGCACTAAAAGTATATACGGTACTCATAAAAAAAAACCAATTTTTAAAATTTTTGTCTGTCTGTCTGTCTGTCTGTTTGTTCCTGCTAATCTCGGAAACGGCTGGTGCGATTTTAAAAATTCTTTCACTAATGGAAAGCTACATTAACGGGGAGTAACATAGCTATATTTTATTCCCGTATTCTTACGGAACGGAAACTATGCGGGTGAACGTGAAACTGAATGCCAAGATGAACGCCAAATTTAACGCCAAGCTGAGCTAATGAAGTCGTTGTTTTGGTTACTGGCGACCGATGCTCTTCATGAGACATAATAGTGTTAGGCGCACATGATAATACGCTGACACGTGCCATAATTTTTTTTATGATAGTTATCTACTGTTCAGTTAAGTAGAGCATCGCTGTTTCGGATGCACTTTTAAAAATAATAAATCAAGGCTTCATAAGCAAAAAGCAATGCAAGAAACAAAAAATTGATAAGTTTTACGGTTAGTTTTAATCGTTTCTTTTTTTTTTATTTACATTTTTAGTCACATTTAAACAATAGTTATTATATCCCAATTTATATCTATACAATAAATAAAATTGAAGTGTCTGTTTGTAATTCAAATTAGCAGCAATTGTTTGTGGGGGCGGGGGTTTAAGGGTGTTAGAAAATCCGATTTTTAAGTTATTAGACGTACAGTCTTGAAACTTAGTAAGTAGATTCCTCTATAGGGTAGAGATACGCTACAAAATGGGTTTCGTGAAAATTGTCCTCAAGTTGCGTTGCGGGACTTAAGGGGCGTTATAAGATAATTATTTTCATTTTTAAACTATTAGACGCACCAGTCTTTATATTTGATAAGTAGATTTCTTTTATAGAGTAGAGATCAGCTATAAGAAGGTTCTGTGAAAACAGACCTCTAAATGGCGTTGCGGGGATTTAGTGGCGTACTAGATAAATATTTTCGTTTTTAAACTACTTCACCTCCCTGCTGAAAATTGGTAGGAATGTTTCTTTCATGGAGTAAATATCCGCTACAAAACAGGTTTGGGAAAAATTGACCCAAGGGTGTTTGCGGGTGTTAAGGCAGATATAAATAATTATTTCTATTTTTAAACTATTAGACGCACAGTTTGAAATTTGGTAAGCAGATTCCTCTCATAGGATAGAGATACACTACAAAATTGTTTGTGAAAATCTACCCCTAGGCCGCGTTGCGGGGTTCAAGGGGCGTTATTGATAATTTTTTTTGCATTTTTAATTTATTGGACGCACAGTCTTCAAATTTTGCTAAGCAGATTCCTTTCATAGTGTGCAATTCCCCTACAAAATTGGTTTTGTGAAAACAGACCAGAAGTGGCGTTGCGGAGG